>JAFVLL020015222.1:45007-116561 GCA_021397915.2 Tor tambroides
GCACAATCTAAGCGGAGCGACCTGGACGGCATCCAAACACAGCGCTGTTATTATTATTAAATCAAAATTTTGCATGCTAGTGTAAAGAAAAATACACATATAAGTCTTATATTTTTCGAATTTGCTTGATCTCTTTAAACATATAAAGCTTGTTCTGTCATTCTCAAAGCCACAGACTTGTCAGTCTTTCTTTGAGCCTGGCCATATAGACAACTTTTTTGAGGGTTTTTTTTTTTTTGCAGTTGAAAGCAGTCCTGACCTTCACACAGCGGTGACTTCTCTCTCTTTGAAGCTCACCAACATACTTGACTCTTTAATTGAGAGCACGAAGATGAATGAGAACATTTGAGCACTTAAAAAAGATGGCTAAGACGACAAAAAAATCTGAAGGTGGGAATAGATTTCCCTAGTCAAAACCCATGTTGAGAAGATCAAAGTTCAACTGATCTGCAAGTTAGATGTCGGGTGTCATTAAATTAATGCTTGCAAGATGAAAAACAACAGCAGTTTTTCTTCCCTGCAACTTGTTATAGCACCTTACAACTTTTTTCGTACCACATGGTCCAGTAATTATCATAATCTTTTATGCAGCTGATGCATATGGATTTTGCCGTCGATTGAAGTGTTTACATCACATACGTTCTCTGAAGATTTGAATAACCTCAACGCAGGCATCTTTTGACGTATGTGCATCAAACTTTCTCAAAACGGGTCTTTTGCCGTGATCTCATGGGAAGCTCTTTGAACATGAAGAGTCTGTTTCAGTCACATTCTTGATAAAATGCACGAAGCCACATTAGACTCTTCAAACAATTCATCACCCATTTTCACATGGCCGCGATCTATATTCAGTTCTAATTTCTTCATAATGAGGTCGACGATCTCATTAGAAAGAGAGAAAAGGAGGCAATGGAAATGAAAAGAGAGAGAAAAAGTCCCATCTTCCTCACATTTGTCCCAGAGGAGGTCATCCACATGGGTTTACAGGAAGTCATACAACAGTGTGTGTGTGTGTGCGTGTGTTCACTCACAGGATCCAGCACAGGTGTGATGAGAAGATGTGCTCCCCATATGAACTGTTTGTGCACTGCCCAGGTTTCAATGTCAGAATAGAACCTGCAGAGTGGGAAACAATTTTTATAAAGCAGTTCCTAAACATGCCATAACAAGAACAAAACAATAAATCAATCAAACAAACAAACAAACAAACAAAACAAAACAAACAAACCAAACAACGACAAAAAATGCCAAGACAAGACAAAACAATCAATCAATCAAATAAACAAAGCAAAGCAAAGCAAACAAAACAGACAACAAACAATAAATCAAAAACTAAACAAACAAAACAAAGCAAACAAACAACACAAAACAACAAAAAATGCCAAGACAAGACAAAAAAAAACATCAATTTAAATAAACAACAAAAGAAACACAAAACATAACAAAGACAAAAAAAAAAAAAAACTATATTTAGCAAAAAAAGAAAAAGGAAATAGAAACTAGTGCAATTTTGTTGGTATTTAAATACCATTTGAAAAATTCAAACATCATTACTCCAGCCTTCAGTGTCACATGATCCTTAAAAAATCATTCAAATATGCTGATTTGCTGCTTAAAAAGCATGAATTATAATTATCATAATTAATAATTATATAAAAAATAATATTTATAATTATTATGTTAAAATCAGCTGCTTCAGATTTTTATGGAAACTGTAATATCTTCCTTAATATTTTTCTTTGCACGTGCATACATACTCACTCATGCATCACGGGACGCACTACGGTCTCTCCGTTAACATGGGCCTTGTAGAACAGAGTGTAGAGGTACGGCAAGAGGGTGTATCTGATGTTCAAGTAATGCCTGGAGGTGTTCACCACGAGAGAGTCAAAGCCGTATGCTGCAGGGTCCTGGTCCTGTTAGAAACAGACATAAAACCAGTCAGGGAGAGAAAGCTGAAGAGCAAAGAGAGAAACGGATTTTACTGTGTGGATACTGATAATATGTTCATCATGGCGGAGAGCCATCGGTCGCGGAGACAGCCGTGGAATGATTACTCTCCGACTAAAAGGTCAAATCTTATTCATCTAATTTCACCAAGAATATAATTTTCCATTCATCCTCATTTGCCCTCTCAAACTCTCGCTCCGGAGGTCTGATTGCTTCTCTCACGCCAATCTCACAATAATGATTAGAGAAATAAATCTTCTACAAATAGCATTTAAAGAGAGAGGACACATTTGTAATTCAGAGCATTGCGTAGATGTTTGAAGAGGAAGATGTTTTGTACACTTTAAGACTGTTTATGAGTATTTAAGGGCGATACGTACCGCATAACCTCGTGCGTTGTGGTTACGGCTGAAGGGATAGAATGCGCCCACTTGCATCCAGCGTGTGCAAAGCTCCTCCGTCGAGTTGTCAAAGAACCCACAGATGTCCGCACCAATCTGCAGAATAACATTATGAGATTCAGGGAAAAATAACTCCTTATTATCTTAACCATTTCCCCCCAAAAAAGCAAGGAACTTAAATGGAGATCAAATGGACACTCCAGTATTTTATATATGAGAAACATCTTCCTAGAGTATCAGAAGAGATTAAAAATGTCTCAGATTGTGCTCATATTTACCAAAATACTGCATTCTGCAATTAAAAGCATAAAATATATCATTCTCCTCATAGACTGAATTTCTCATTTCTTTATTTTTGTTTTTCATGAGCAATTTTAAGTGAAAAATATGATTCTTTAAAGTTAAGAGGCCATAATTGAGAACCTCCTAAACTCAATGTTTTCTACTAGGCAGCAATGATATTATATGGAGAGCAAATTGAGAGTTTTTCTGAAGTCTCCTAGTTCTCAGATATTTCTCCTCAGAAAAAGACTGAAATAAATCATTTCAAAAATGTATTTTAGTTGGTAACACATTTCTTAATCATGTATTGCATGCACTAGGACAAATAAATATTCCATTACTTTTTCTTGCATTGAAATGACAATATATATTATAAATTCTTTGGAAAGACACTGCTAAATAATAATAATAATAATAATAATAATAATAATAATAATAATATTTTAGTTGTTTTTTAATAATCTATTGCATGCACTAGGGAAAAAATAGAAAATAGATTCAATTATATATTTATATATATGTATATTTTTGTGTATGTGTGTTTAAAATATATATACTGTATACATTATATATAGTTTTTTCTATATTTTAGATTAATTTTTATTTATAATATTTTATACCTTTATACTTTTACAAATTATACTAGTGACTTATTTGAATCCCTCATGAAATTTTCTAAAACAAAGCTGATACTTGACTGAACCAAACATGAACATCTCCTGATGTTTAAAAGACACCAAAGCAATATGTGCCAGATATGTACTGTTATAATAATAATAGAAAAAAAAGTATTATAGTAAAAATAACTTGATTTACCACAAAATACAAATCACAATACGCTTGGTGATCAGGTAATATTGTGCAGCAATAAATGTTTACATCGTTCATCCCATGATAAATTCATTGGATCTGACTGTTGAGTCGGCCAGTCAATGTTAACTCAATTCAACCTGAACACGGAGTCTGAATGCCCATTCAATTTCTCATTGCGTTTCATGGAAACTCAATCAAAACCAAAAGCTTTCTCCAAACGCTTTCCATGTCTCTCAGTGGGGCTGTTGTGTTATGATGACCGACTGCTGTCGACCAACAATTACCCATGTTGGAAAAGCCGTTTAGTTTGGAGTCAAACCACTTACGTAAGGGATTCCGAAGAGGTTAAACTCCAGCATGCCGGGTATCGCCCACTTAATGTCATTCCAGCTGGCGCCATTGTCTCCCAACCAGTGTCCAGAGTACTTGCCCACTCCGGGGAAGGAGGAGCGGGTAAAGACCATGGAACGGCTCGTCCCAAACGTTGCTTTTGAGGCTCTGGAATCAGAAACACAATATTAGATGCATCGGGAGTGTTGGCACCACAATAAAACAAAGACACAATGCCGTCGGGTGGCCTAGGAATGCATAGAGATGACAAACACACAGGCAGGAGTTAAATGTGGGAGTTAAGCTGAATGAGAGAGGGGGCGTAGAGGAACGAGAGTGGAACAAATCAATGATGCAGAAATTACAAGATGAGTAAAACAGATTTCCTGCTGAAAATGAAAGGAGGGAAAAAAGGAACAAGCATGATACAACTTAACTCTCTTCGCCCCCTTTTGAGGAAAACATCCTGCCATATGACAAAACTGGCCGTACGTAACACTGAGTCACGGGTGACGCTGCTTGAGTCACCAATGCTGTGACTGACTCACACCTGTCGTGTACTGTCCCACATTCATCAAAAACATCAATTCTAAACTTTTGTAGCTGTTAACAGGTTTCTTAATCATCTATTGCATGCACTAGGGAAGAAAAAAAAATATTATTATTATTATTTTTTTATTTTTTTATTTTTTTTGCATTCAACTGACCTTTTTTTTTAGAAATTCTTTGAAAATTAAAAAAAAAAAATGCTTACTACTACTACTACTACTACTCCTACTAATAATAATAATAATCTTGTTATTAGAAGAATTATTATTATTATTAAAATTTTTTACTTTCCTTAGTCCTCCCTTGCATGCAACTTCAGCACTAATATTTCTTAGGAAATAAATTAAAGGCTTTGCTGAAGAATACAAAAATACTATAAATATAATTTAAATACATTTATTTTTATTAGAAGAATCATTATTATAGAAATCTATCTATCTATCTATCTATCTATCTATCTATCTATCTATCTATCTATCTATCTATCTATCATTATAAAATATAATTTATATACATACATATATCAACAACAATATTTAACTTTGACTTAAATGTGAAGTATATACTAAAAAGAAAGGTATAGGTGTTTAAGAATGGATAATACAAAAACAAATTAAAACATTACATAACTGACATTCTCTATTGGATCTGCATTCAATGCATTCATGTCTACACCACTGTCACACAATGTTGCTTGAAAACAAACACATTTAAGCAATTCCCTATAATGCACAGATAATTTATTTGACTCCAGTTGTTTTAAAATTAAGTTTACTCATAAAGAAATGTGAATCATATTTCATATCACAGTGCTTCAAAGTAAAAATATGCATCCTGGTGTACAAAAAAAAAAAAAAAAGAAAAGAAAAAATGACCTCAAGGATGTAGTCTGACCTAGATCCTTTTCTTGGTTTATTAAAAACAATCCATGCATTATTAACCATGTTTTTTCAACTTAAATAAATCAGGTGCTTGCAAAATGAAGAAAATGAGTTTGTTATCCAGAGGCAATGCATGGTGCAATAGAGGGTTAACGAGAATTTAATAAAAAATAATTTAATATATGTAGAGATACGCTAACATTCACAACATCCAACAGCCACCAGACCACTATAAATTGACTCTAAAACATAATTCAAAAATCGTCATGGTTATGATGTCACAGCCATGAGAACATTAACATATGTGACCATGGACCACAAAGCCAGTCATAAGGGTCAATTTTTTTAAATTGAGATTTATATAACCTGAATAAATAAGGTTTCCACTGATGTATGGTTTGTTAGGATAGGACAGTATTCGGCCGAGATGCAACTATTTGAAAATCTGAAATCTGAGGGTGCAAAAAAATCAAAATATTGAGAAAATTACATTTAAAGTTGTCCATTACTAATCAAAAATGAAGTTTTGATATATTTACGGTAGGAAATTTACAAAACTATCTTCATGGAACATGATATTTACTTAATATCCTAATGATCTTTGGCATAGAAGAAAAAATACTAATTTTGATCCTTACAATGTATTGTTGCTATTGCTACAAACATACCCATGTTACGTATGACTGGTTTTGTGGTCCAGAGTCACATATGATTATCCATCTCCAGCAATCATTCTGACAAGACTTGAAAGCAGCATCAGGCAATCATAACAGAGACTATTTGCATACAATATGTGGATAAACCAACACTTACTTGTCAGTGGCCAGGACCATAGAGTAGCCATACAGACTGTGGACATCATAGTGGTTCCCCCATTTGTGTTTAGCATCCATGCATAAGGTCTTACTGTACATCAGGTCATCGAGGATTCCTGTAGAGTTGAATAGAAATGACGAGGACGAATGTCTTCAGATGATGAGGAAACACTTGCATCTGCTATGAATAAATCTAGCTGTAGATGCATTTGAGGCTCACTTGGGGTGAATGGAGGATAGTTGAGTTTGTTATCAGCGCAGCCGTTGATGCCTCCCTTCACAAAATTGGCCACCTCGTTCATGTCCTTAGAAGTAAAACAGCAATTAGTTAAGCGCTCCCTAATTCAGGCGGCTAATTGTCTCGAGATTAAAGCAAAACCCTTTAGGGAGGCTTTAAAGTCAACATGAAATGGCATTCACAACCATTTTACTTCTGAATCAGAATATTCTGTGAGACAAATCGTAGGGCTGTACTTGATTTTATCAATCAGGAATTGATTGGATGGTGTAAAATGAGTTTCTTCTTTGACAGTATCACTTGATTGTAATATTTGAAACATATTCTGTAAAGCTGCTTTGAAGCAATGTGTACTGTGAAAGCACAATACAAATGAACTTGAATATAATCAAACTGAATTAGAGATTGATTGATTACTACTGTAAGCAAGGGCGATTTTGATTTCATGTTGACTTAAAACCTTTTGCGGTTTATATTGTATTCTAGATCAGATGTTTATAGTGCTTTGCTGTGTTCAAATATCATGATTAATACATATTGATGCAGTGACATAAATAGTATTGATCTGGAGACTAGGAAGTTGGAGATCGGAATCAGTACATTTTTCACAACCTTTCGTGACCTTTCCACCAAGATGTAAAATGATCAGGTTCAATATTTGCTCATGGGTAATGATCTCTGTGGGTTACTTACAATCCAGAGAGCATCATGCTTGACTTCCTTGTGGAAACGGGAAATTTCATCAACCCACCAATCAATGCAAGCCTGGTTAGTGTAGTCAGGAAACACGGTTTCCCCTGGCCAGACCTGCAACAAGAGACGGGAGAACAACGCTTAACTGTCATGAAAATAATGTAAAAAAAAAACAACAACACACAAACACAAACATAAATAAATAAATATTTTTAAAATGTATTTATTAAAAATGCTTTTTTCTTTTTCTTTTGGTTATTTGGGTAAAATGCCCATGTTTCTAGAGATTCACACACTAACATCACAATTGGTCATAGATGACATTTAGAGCCACAAAAAAAAGCCCAACCTGTCTACATGTTTCCTTTTATTTATGTCTTTAAGTTTTTAAGCCACTGGCATTTCTATTCTCTCCTGAGTTCTTTTCTGTTTCTGATCTCACATGGCTCTGAGCTGCATGAAAGCGTGATATTAAACTCTAATGCAAAATCAATGCAAACACTGACCTGAAATAAAACCATGAAAAAGCAATTAACATCTGCCTGTGCCTAATCGGCTATATAATCACAAGTGATATTATTGCCATGTGATATGTGCCTTATTGCCCCGAGGGGTGACTGATATATGATCTAACTCAAGGTTACAGATGGTAAACTAATGGTCTCTCTCATGGCAAATCACATGGCAACTCCAGATGTTCTTCATTCAGTCATTCACTTATGTCTCTTATCTTATTTTGCGCACAATGCTAATTCCTACACTACATCAGTACAATACAACTATCTCCAAAAACAGCACTGCACAATTAATAATGTTTAATGGGTAAAAAAAAAAATGGGTAAAAAAGTGGATGGGAATTGGGCACCGAACCCCCAACTGCTTCTTGGGCACCGCAGCATAAATGGCTGGCCACTGTTCGGGTGTGTGTTCACGGTGTGTGTGTGTGTATGTGTGTGTGTGCGTGCACTTGGATGGGTTAAATGTGGAGCACAAATTCCGAGTATGGGTCACTATACTTGGCTTCCTTTCCTTTCCTTTCCTTTCCTTTCCTTTCCTTACAAATGTAATGATTCTGGCTCCAATTCTGATTCAACTCCAGTCTTTCCGTTCTTTTGAGTAAGTAGCACCAATGATCCATTTCTAAATGATTACTTATGTCTTTTCTGCTCACAAAGGCTGCATTTGATCAAAAATACAGTAAAAACTGTAATTTTGTGAAATAGTATTACAATTTAAAATATCTTTTCTATTAAAATATATTTTAAAATGTTATGTATTCCTGTGATGCAAAGCTTAATTTTTTAGCATCACTATTCCTGTCTTCAGTGTTACATGATCCTTCAGAAATCACTGTAAAAAATGATTTTACTTTAAGTTTTCAGATTTTTTTTTAATTCATCAAAAAAATAAATTAGTCATTTGTTCCAGATCAAACCCTCTTCATTCTGTGTATTTCAACCAGCAAGGACAATGCAATGCAATACAGTATGCAGTGTCTACATCAGTGTAAAAATTCAGATGTCCAAAAAAAAAAAAATGACTAAAACCAAACGCGGGTAAATCATTTAGTTTATTTATCATTTTTATAAATCATTTTTATTTATTTATTTTTTTTAAAGAAAAATAACCAGCTCTCAATCCTAAACCCTAGTAACAATTAACCAATGTAATGCCAAGACCAGGAGTATCTTCGGAGGATCTTACCTCTCCCAGTAGAGGTGTTTCTCCATCTGGTTCAGTGACCCAAGCCTTAGCTGCATGTCCCCTCTCAAGTGCTTCATAGGGTCCGTTTATCCTTTGACCTGTGGATACGGCAGGATCCTACCAAGAAGAAAAAGTTTTGAGGTGTTTGACTCCACAAAATCAAATTCAGCAAGGGGTGGAAATGTATGACTCAAAACTCGTCCAAAACCCAGAACTAACTTGGTAACCTATAAAACTCTGGATCTCAGCATAAATGAAACTGCAATATCAATGGCTCACCAGTATGACGATGTATTTCTGCCCTTTATCATGCATGTAGTCAGCAAACTGAGGCAGCTCTGCAAATTTCTCCATATCATAGGTGAAGATCTTTTTGTTCTCCATGTAGTCAATATCAGTGTACTGGACATCCTGGAACACAAAATAATGCTGATTCAGCTTTGAGTCCTAGTAAAATCAACGTTTCCTCTCATTGAATATCCTGTCTCACTTTGAAGTCTAATTATGGAAGTTACACTCTTAAAAACAATAAAGGTTGGCATTGATGGTTCCATGAAGAACCTTTATCATTCCATTGCAAAAAAAAGTGTAAAAGTTTCTTAAAATGTTCTTTAGGCTAAGGAAATAATGATTCTTTTAAGAACTAATTACTGAAAGGTTCTTTCTTTGAGGAATAAAAATGGCTCTTCTATGGCATTGCTATGAACACCAACATTTGGAATCTTTATTTTTAAGAGCGTAAACAGGTTGTTTATGTTCACGCTTCACTGTAACATTGCAGTCTCGTCCTTTAGAATCAGCACCTTCAGCCTTTACGATGGCAAATGCCTCCTTTGCATGCTAACATTGTAGATTCACTGTTGTCTGTTTTGATTTTTCTGGAAGGCTTGACTTCCATCAACCATCAGCAGATGGTGAGATTCTCCTGCCAGTAATTTTCTAATGCTAATCAGGCGGAGATGCAATATCCTGACATGCTAATGCCCTCTTTGTTCGAATTACATCAAACATTGAGCTTCAGTCCATCTTTCGGCAATTAGAGTCTCACCATAAGGTGCTAAACGCTTCTAACTGCGTGTATAGGTGAAATGCACATATGTGGAGTCATTATTCAAGAATTGGTAGGCTTTGTTCCATGCTCTCGATTGTGGCTTTGAAGTGCTGGGAGGAATCAAGCTTTGTAGAACAAAGAGAGGACCCTCCTTCTGTTCCTGGCACTTACATACGGAAGGCCGGCCTGTCGATTTCTGTCCACGACTTTCTTCACCTCCTCCAGGCTTCCGTAGTCCCAGCGAGAGAGCTGGAAGCCCAGAGACCAGTACGGAGGGATGAAAGGCCTGCCAACCAGCTGGAGACACATAAAGCAGTGTTAAACACACTGAACATCACAGGACTCCCTCAGGCTAATCTGGAAGCCTCATCTGGGCCTATGCAATTTTACTTCAACCTTCGGCAAGAGATAATGACAATAAGCATTGGTAAAATTTTGGTAAGAAGTTCATGTCGTGATCCTGATCTCCCTGTCAGGGTTTATTTTGTAAAAATGACCAGCTGATTGCTTATTATGGCTACTTATGGCCAATAAATAAATAAGTGCATAAATGAAATAGTTTTATTTTAGTATCATTGATGTATTATTTCCGCTTTTATTAATATTTTGAATAAGTTTTTATTATTATGCTTTCTGTTTTTATTTTAATTTAAATGAAAGTTTTACCTATTTTGTGGGGTGTTTTGTCATTTTTGTAAATTTTATATATATATATATATATATATATATATATATATATATATAGTTTTAGTTATTTTACTACTAGAAAGAAAGTGAGAAATTATACCTTGGCAACTAGCTGAAATTAAAAAAAAAGGTATTTTTTTACATTGTCTTTTTTTTTTTTTTCGGTCCAAATTGACATAACTTTTTTTATGGTTTTAGATTTAAGCTTTTAAGAAACTGATGGCAAATATTGATGTGATTTGAAAATTTTCTATTAGATAAAATAAGACTAGGACAACAGTCACTCGTGCAGTTTAGTGAAGAATTGTGTAATAAATGATCATATAATATTTTATGATTATAATTCATAATAGCTATAACTTATAATTTTAAATATTTGTAATTAATAAATTAATTAAAGATTTAGTGGTTATTTTACTAAAACATTTGAACGCAGAATGCCGCAAATGACCAGAACCAGAATTAAACATTTCAGAATTATATTTAAATATAAATTTAATGGAAAATAAATGTCACAAATGTTTATAAATTATAATATAGTTTTTGTTTTGTTTTTTCGTGGTCAATATACAAAAATATTTGACTGCACAATACTATAACTGACCAGTAAGAATCAAGTGTCTCTGTATAATAAATTCTAGTATTTAGTAAAAAAAATTCCATGCAAATTAACATATATATAGAGAGAGAGAGAGAGAGAGAGAGAGAGAGAGAGAGAGAGAGATAGATAGATAGATAGATAGATAGATAGATACGTAAATATAATTTCTTAAAAATAAAAAATCTCATAAAAGTTACAACTTTTAGGAGATTCTTGATTTTTAAGAAATTACCTTATTAGTTTTTGCCCACATAAAAATTTCACTGTGTCCTAGCATGCAATGTCCACCATGCTGGATCCTGAACATGAAAAAGCATTTCCAAAATGTTTACAACTTCGCCTACAAGTGTCGCTGGTATTTATATGTCTATCCGCCCGCAACACTCACCTTCGTGAACTCATCCACCACTGCCTCCGGTGTTTCTCCAACCAGGATGTAGAAATCCAGAACCCCACCGATAGTCCGGAAGGTTACAGCCGGAGCAGGCTGAACTGTCACCTCTGCACACAGCCATGAACAGACAGATGTAAACAATTTAAATTGCTCTAATTTGCTAACCTTTAACAAAAGCAGCCATTCCAAACCCACAAACACATCAAAACGCACTATACACTCTGTGCACAGACATCACAAATCATGTTATTAAAGATTATTATGACTTCAGCCCACGGCAAAGCTCATGTTTGTGACCAGCAATGCAAAAAAGCTATCACAATGAAACTACTCAAGAGAGGGTCTGTTTACCCATAGCATTGCTGTTCATGAGGAAAACACCAAAGGACTGGCCGCTCACATCTTCCAGACATGTGAAATAGGGGTAATGGCCATACAGGTTGTGTGTGCCCTGCGGTTAGAGAAGACATTAAGGTTTGCTAGCTAACTGAATTTCAACACACAAATGAGTTTTATCTGGATGTTTATATTTCAGTGGTGCTGATACTACAAACTCAAAGATGAACTATGAGTGACCTTTACAGATATTGCAAAGATAAAAAAATATTTTAAAAAAAAAAAAAAAAAAAAAAAAAAAAAATCTAAAGTAATTTATACACATCAGATCAGTTAGAAATAGCTATTAAAGGAAAAGTTCACTAAAAATGCCATTTCTTTCACCAATTATGTATTCTAATTTCTTCTCTGGAACACACAAACATGCGTTGAATAAAATAAAAAAATAAATAAATAAATAAATAAATAAAATAAAATAAAATAAAATAAAATAAAATAAAATAAAATAAAATAAAATAAAATAATAGATTTTTTTCTATTAGGGCAGCTGCTCCAAAATGACAAAAAAATCACCCTAAAAGTATTGTAAAAAGTTCCATACTATATGACTCATGCACTATTTCAAGTCGTCTGACATAATTCAATAAGTTTAAGTAGCTATTCACTGTAAATCTTGATATCAACCCTAGATCTCCTCAGAAAAGTAGTAATGTTGTTCTAAATTATTCGTTAATGAATCAGACTGATCCAGTGCTTGACTCAATGACCCATCAGCATCAGTTCTCAGAGAATAATGATTTTAATGTCAGTCAAATGTCTTTTCGAGATTTGGAATATGGTGCATGAGTTTTATGAACTACATTTATGAAGCTTTTGCATCCTTTTTGAAGGTTGACATCTTCAGTTCTTCAGAGTGGTCAGGATATTCTTCAAAAACTTGCCTAAAAACTTGAAAAATCTAAATGTTATTACTCACTCCACTGGGAAAAGCAGCTCTTGTGAAGATAGGCCAGGTCCTCCAGTTGGTGTCATGGCGGAAGGTCTGATGGACATGCTCTCCAAGCCCATAAATATTGTGAGAGGGGAGTTTAGCTGACAGCTGAAGGTACTGATCAGCAAAAACCAGCGGCCCAACAGTCGTGTCAAACCTGACAGAGCAAGAGAGGAAGAATAAGTTTTCGCACAGTTCAGTTTGTGGGTGAATGTCATGAAACCTGTCAAGAACATGTTCACTGACCAAAAGATTCAACCTTCAACAGTGTCTTCAAATACAGAGGGGTGAAACCACATGAAAACACCAGCGTAAATGACAAATACTGATAGATGGGTCAACTAAAGATCATCTTCTGTAATCAGGAAAACAACTTCCTATTCTCAACACCTAAACTGATAGCTGTGAATCATTCTGTTACATGTGCATCTTCTTATCTAAAACTCTACTAGGAGTTTTAAAAATAACATCACTAGAGATAAGATTAATGAGCGTATTACGCACATGCAGTCCTTCTGATATATCAGTCCATACTGAAACCTCTTAATGAATCATGTATTCCTATGATTAAAAACATCATTATTAGGCTTTGAAGTCAGGCTTTTTATCAGACAAAAGATTACTGATCATTGATTGTTTTGCAACACACATACAGACGTGACTATGGTCACGTAAAAGGAAACGACTTTTAAAAAACAGAACCAAAAAAAACAAAATGCTCCATTTTTGTACTGTATGTGGCAAAGGGCTGTATTCTTTGAAAATAAGATCTACTTCTCATTGGGAAATCCTGCTGTTGTTGTTTTAATAAGGACAACATTTCCTGTGGAATCAGCGTCTAATTCGGATCATTATTTTCATCTTTGATGTACATATAAACTATGTTTCACACATCTTGCATCTGCCATCACACAGGTAGTGTTTCTTTAGCGTAAAACAGAACTGAAAGTGTTACTACATTCAGTATTTACTTTGATAACGGCCATAGGGTCAAAGGTTAACAGTTTGTTCAAAACTAATAAACTTTTTTTTTGGTAAATTACAATTAATGTCATAAATGTTTACATAGATGTCTTTGTTTAAAAACAATGGGTAAGTAGTAATTATTAGCTAATAAATACTAAATAATAAATATAAAAAGTAAATCAAAGGGAGTGTCGAATGTTTGAATGTTAAAGTTTGAATGTTGAAGTTAAATGGTTCTAAAAAAGTTACAATTCTAAATTATTGACTTAATTAAACCTGTCTATCTATTTATTTATTTATAGGTTGTAGTAACTTTTTGAAATTGTCTTGATAACTTTTTGAAAACTGGCCAGTAGATTACTAGTTCCCAGCATGCTTTTCAAGTCATATCTTACTTGTTCTCTAAATTTACATGCTAAATAAGTTATATTTAGGATGTGCTAGGCTAGCTATCTATGGATATTAAACAGTTCAGATTAATTAGTTCCAGGGCCACAACTCATTTTTTGAGCAATCAACTTAAAAATATGTGTTTATGCTACAAATTAAGTTCCTCTAACTCCATGTAGTTTGTTGGTTAAATGTAATTTCATTATAAAAAGATGCAAACTGTGACTGCGACAAAACATTATTTTTTAGAGTGTATATGCATCCAATATGCAGTGTCGCTCTGATTTCTTTAATATTTCTTTAAAAAGGACACTGAAATAAATTGCTTTGGTGACAAACACAACATGTATGAAGCAGGCCTTATAGTCACTGTGACTAAAAAATGATCAAATTCAACTCGAATTCAGAATCAGGACTTATTCATAACCTGCCTGTCATTTTTCAACAGTACACAAAAACACACAGATGACGGCAGACAATAACAAAAGGAAACAAAGCAATTTCCATCAACAGCGTGTAGACAGCGAGACGAAAACCGGCTGCTTTCCAAAAAGCTTGTTTGCATTGCTTCAGGCTTGCATTGCTTCAGACCTCACCGGATTCCCTCATTCTATTCATGCCTCTAATTTCTGTCTTTTTGGTGTTGTGATTGCTCTTCATTTAGTCAAAGAAACACTCGTGCTGCATTGTTAGCAATGCACCGAGCTCACAAAGAGTCAACATATGATCTGTGCGTGAAAAGGAAGAGAAGAGACGAGAAGCTCCCCACTCACAGGAGTTTTTCAGGAGATGTTGTTCTCCAAACTTTCAGCCCAAAGGGGTTCTGGATCAGCTCCAATCTATATTTTAGGGGTCCGTTGGGAGTGTCGGAAAGCGACTGCACATGCTCGTGAGGAACCTCGAACCTGGCTTGATTTGCATCAGTGATCTGATGGACAAAGAGAACATTGGACAGCATTATAGATGTGTTTACTCGATGCTTTGGCTATTTGTGTCAGTTTGTAAACAGACCTTAAATCGAAGACGGTTTTCTGTCTGCATTTCAGCGGAGAAGGTCAGCTCTTTAATATCAGCTCCAAATAGAGATGGAGCATCCATTCTTGTCAGCTTGGCCTCAATATCTGCAGCAAGGCAAACATTTTCCATGAGGTCTTTGTGAAATGTTCGCTCTACTTGCTACATGGTCAATTACAAACTTTTCATAGTACAATGGAAAGAAGATTTGAACATTTTCTGAAGGAAATGGCTCGAGTCCCTCATTTAATGTCTATAGGATTGCTTAGAAAAGTAAGAACAAACTTCTCCTCGACAATCCAAATGATTTGAGATATCATTTATGCTCGTCGCACAAACACTTACAAGTTGCATAAGGAGTTTATTGAAATCCCCAACCCTTATTAAGAGCAGCTAACAAGAGGCCTTGAAATATTTCTTTGAAAACAGTTTATAATTTTTCGTCATTACAAAACCAAGGTCAGTAGAGTTTGTTCCACACAATTTGGCCATACAATAGCATCATGAAAAGAGACCGTTCCCCTGATATAACCTTGCTTAAGGGTACAATGGTGATATCTTGTGGCGATACACTACTCCCAACTTTAAAATAATCCCTGAATAACTGGCTCATGACAAAAGAGGCAATACTGGCTTATCTAAAAAAATCTTATCTATAAAGGCTTATCTAAAAGCCAATGATACGAATCATAATGTTATATTACAGCATCATCTCGGTTCAGGCTGAACTCACGTGTGCTGTCTGGCTTGCTTTCGCTGACCACGCTGTAGCCGTGGTTTTTGGAGAAGAAGCACCAGGGGACGTTAGTCTCGTTCAAGGGGCTCCAACAGCAACCCCTTTCCAAACATTTTTGCTGTAAGGACACATATGAAGATTTAGCAAAGCGTGCTGGGAGTTTGTATGGAATGTGGGCCATATCCACTGCAGTTTACCTGGGTAGCGCTGCCATCCGGGAAACAGTCCACTCTCTCTCCCTCAGGAATTTTGGGACATTCCAGGACGATGTCTGGATCTGAGCTGGAATCTGACAAATTGGGGACAAATTGACAAATATAGCAAATGACCATTTTGATATACTTTAGCATATTTTTTATTTAAGCAATTCCAAACCAATACAATAAAGTTTGTGGTCAATGAGATTTTTAAATTTTTAACTCTTACGCTCACCAAAGCTGCATTTACTTGATAAAAAAAACAACAACAAAAAAAACTGTTATATTGTGAAACAGTAATATAATTTAAAACAATTGTTTTCAATTTTAATTAGTCCTGTCAAACAATTAATTGCGATTAATCACATCCAAAATAAAAGTTTTTTGTTTACACAATATATGTGTGTCTGTGTATATTTATTTTGTATATATAAAGACACACACATACAGTATATATTTTGAAAATATTTACGTCTTTATTTATATTATATATATATATATATATATATATATATATATATAAGTCTAACATATTTTTCTTAAATGTATACATGAATGTGTTTGTATTTATATATATATATATATATATATATATATATAATAAATATACAAAGTACACACACATATAATATGTAAACAAAAACTTATTTTGGATGCGATTAATCGCGATTAATCATTTGACAACACTAATTTTAATATATTTTTTGAAAAAGCTTAACATTATTCAGGCATTATTCTAGTCTTCAGTGTCACATGATCCTTCTGAAACATTCAATATACGGATTTGCTGCTTAAGAAACATTTCTTATTATTATCAATGTTGAAAACAGTTGTGCTGCTTCATATTTTTGTGCAATTTTTTTTTCTGGATTATTTTATAAATGGAAAGGTCAAAAGAACAGAATTTATTTGACAACATAATTGTCTAATAATAATAAAAATAAATAAATAAATAGATAAATAAATAAATAGAATTATTTATTTATACATATTTTTTGTAACAATACAAATCTTTAGTGTCACTTTTGATGTGAAGTTAATGCATCCTTGCTAAATTAAAGAATATATATATATATATATATATATATATATATATATATATGTTAAGAAATTAAATAGGGTATGAGCCCAAACGCTCTGATATTGAGTGTGTTGCTTTAAATGCAAATGAGCTGTTGCTCCCGGAGAAGAAGGCGGAGCTTCAAGAGCTCCAGCTCCGGCATTAGCAGTGCTAGCCTTTGCAAATAAACATTCCACAATTAGTACAAGCCTGTTATCTTTACAGAAAACTACTCAGATTCAAAGTCAGTCATCTGATTGTACTGTGCATCATAAATTTGTGTTTATGAATTACACAGACAGGGAGCACAGCACCATAAAAATAACAACATAGCTGGTCTCATGGCATCACAAACTTTATAAGACCCACTCGTGATTATGAACTCAACAAACTCAAGCAATCGACTCACATCGCTTTCATATGCAACTTTTAACCACTACATTCCTATTCACGATCATTCATGAAGACAGCACCACTGAAAACAGACAGACAATGATAGCTTTAGCAATTAGCCTTACAGAGTGACAAGAAGCTCTTTCAGAAAGGCAATTTGGAAAACAAACGCACAATACTTACTTTGTCTGGAGCTGACGTTCGCGCACGAAGCGTTGGTATTGATCCCTACACGTATTGGGGACTTTACCGATTTTTTCCGGGATATTTCCTCAGAAAATGAAACTTAACCACAGTGTCCACAATGGCTCAGATAGAGGGAGTCTATGGAGACTCCTATGTTCGTTAGTGCATCCCAAAACACAACACTTGAAAAGCCTCTTTGGCACTGACATTGTATATCTCCAGCAGCTACAGTAATCAGTAACGTTAATGGCAGAGGCGGACCGCAGCTTCTCACTCAGGGCTGTGTCTCTGCTTATAGGGCAGCGTCACTAATGGGCGGGACTTATTCCCCTCAGTGACGTGCACAGAGGGAGAATCTGAAACAGCTCGTCCTGAGAGACTGTTTATGATTTTATTAGATTATAATTAAATGAGTGGGTTGATTTTTGCCATTATAGGCTAGATGTTTTCACACACTGCAGCCACACAACTGTGTTCAAACACCTTATAAAAGTGATTTTTGCATAATAGGTCCCCTTTAACTTAACCTTAACCCTTAACTGTTGTACAATCACACTGGCTTAGTGCCATACAACATAAACATACAAGGCCAGAATTCTTCAAACGTACATATTACATAATCAGACAGACGTTATTCTGTAATTATTGACCAAAATCATATATAAAACACTACCACATTTCTCCTAAAAACATGCTACATAATGATGTTTTCCAGAAATCTGTTTGTTCGTTTTGTAACCTGATCTCCATCAGTACCCTGCACCCCTAAAACAAGGTTATCTGAGGGCATACAGACTCGCCTCACCCAAACCAGCTGTCCCAGCCTCAATTTGTCCCCTTTAAACATAAACCAGTTGACCAACATCAGGGCGGTAAATTGAAATTGAGAGTGACAGCTGTCATAATAAAGCAGTCTGTGCGTGCTTGATCTCTCGTCCCCGTGCGAGCCGTTCATCAGTGCCTCTGCATTCTGGCTCTGCTTTTGGTTTTCTCACTGCTGGGTGTCCTTGATAACAATCAGGATGGACATATTCTTTATACTTTAGTGCAACATCAAAGACTCATTTCTCGCTGTCCTTGACGAGGCGGCTGCTGTTTTTTGTCGTTAACAAACTGCTCCTCAAGAGCTGCAGTCCCACAGGACAGTATTATTTGCCCTCGGCCCACACTTTTATGTATATGTGTATAAAAGTGTGTGATATAAAAGAGTATACAGTATATAAAAAAGTGTGTGATATATAATTAGTAAGGTAATATATTTAGTGTCTAATATATTGGTTAAACATGAAAAAAGGTCATTCCTAATATACTGGATACTATATTGGACACATTATTAAATTTTCTTTTGTCACAACATCACAATTAATTGAACATAAGGTGAATATATGCATGTATGCATTTATGTGTGTATGGATGTAAAGAACTTTGCTGAGCTGGTTTTCTATTATAGAACTCTGTTAAACATTAGTCAGGTTATTCCTACTATACTGGATAAATTATTAAACTCACAATGTTGTAAACATGGATATCATACTGGGTTTTTTTCTTTTGTCATTAAATCATAATTTATATCAGACAGGGTGAATTTTAAAATATTTACATTGTTTTAAATTTTGTGATTTTTTTTTGTCTTCTAAAAAACTTCTACACTGTCAACAATGATTTTCTTATTCAGTATTTTTGTGTTGTTTTCCAGTACAAATATCTGAACATTCTTATATCAAGATATGTTTACTTGAGAAGCAAGTCTTGAAAAATGTATCAAAATTAAGTTTAAAACAAGAAGAAATATCTGCTAATGGGGTCAGAAAAATTCAAAATGTAAAAGGAAAACAAGATTATTTTTTCTTACCCAAAAGACAGATTTTTTATTTATTTATTTATTTATTTTTTTGTTGTAAAATGTAAAAATCTTTCATGTTGCTTTGGATCTGTTTAATGCATCCTTGCTAAATAAAAGTATTATTATTTTTAAAATATACAATAATAAATAAAATTGGACTTTCTTTACTGAAAACATAAAAATGCACTTCTGACCACACATCAGCTGAATTATATATAAATACTATGTTTTTAAGCAAAAACTCACAAACGTTCAACAAATTTTTCAGAAAACAAGACTTAATATCTGAAGTCAGTTTGCTTCTCAAGAAGTATTTACAGGAAAATGACAAAAAATCTATATTTTGGAAAAACAAAAAAACACAACTTTTATTCTATTCTTCTAATTTAGAACTTTTTTTTAACTTTCAAAGAAAACTAATTTACAAAGAAATACTTTTGTCAATTAGCCTGTTGGTCTTGCCAGGGGTTTCTAATATCCAGATGTGTTTTTATCCCTGCAGAGTTTATACATATACGTGTTTGTGTCTCTGTATGAGCCTCTGTAGTTGTTCTAAGGCGAATTATTGGCGTCTGATCACCTACCTTCTTTCATCGTCCCTGGTTCCCCAGTGGCCAGTAGAACGACCATTGCGACGGCGACCACTAGCACCACTGAAAACAACACCATCAGGGACACCTCCAGCCCTGAGAAACGCCGCTTTCCCATCTGATCAACACACACACACAACCATAAGCATCCTATAATTCATCTCCCTGCACGTCTTTGACATGCACAGTACCTGTCCTTGAGTCTGTGTAAGAAATGCACATGCTAATGTTCAAAAGATTTTTCACTTTTGCCATATTTTGTTTCACTGTCACTGAGTTTAACCCTTTCTGGAATACATTTTTTAGATGTACTGTATCCCTGTCTATGAAAGGGTTAAAGGCTTGGAACATACAACAATATCAACAACTATAAAACGACAAAATATCTGGAACATGCTCATTACTTCTCTCAATACTGTATTATTATAATTATTGTATTTATTTATTGTATGTTTCTTCTCCATTTTCATTCAAAAAGAAAAACTTCATGCTGCATTCATCTATTCTCAGTTTGCTTTCAGCCAGACAATACCATCATCTACACTTTATATTGTCGTCCATCTTTTCTTTGTCTTTTTCAACATAACACCGGATCTTAGAATATTTAAAAAATGATTGTTCACTTGAACAGACTCGCACGACAAGACAGAAAAGCCACATAATTGTTCTTATGGATCAAACAGTCTCAATTTAATTTCAGTCCTTCAAAGTTAAATTGATTGTTTTTCATTTTCACAGCAGCTTGTGGGGTGAAACAATCCTATCAAGATAAAATATTTTCAAAGCATTCTCATCTTGCTAAACAACTGAACATTTGTATGTGCAGCAAATGGACTATTAAGAGTCATAAACATGTCAAGATAACAAAAATCATCTTTTTACAGCAACAGACATGACTATAAGATTTATACAAGGACATTTTATAAATAAAATAAATTATATTAATTAATTATATACAATAAATAAAAAATCTTAATAAATAAATTATATTATGTTAAATGTATATACTGTATATTTTATAGTGGACAAATTCTTAAAGCAAAAAAAAACTAAAAAAAAAAAAAACTAAAATATAAAAATAATATTAACAAATAAAAACAAAATTGCAAAAAGAAAAAAAAAACAATTTGTAGCATAAAAATACATATACTATTTATTTATTAATTTAAAATTGTATTTTTCCTACCTTCGCTGTTGTTATTTCCTTCCTTTTTCAGTCCTGTGTGCGAGTTGAAGTCAGAGCACACTGAAGAGGAGCAGAGCTGGATCGTCTGTTTTATGTAGCAGTGAAATTAAAGTCCTGAGTAGGTGTTTTTGTGTTTTACATCTTTACAACCAGAACTTACATTACATGATGATTTACCAAAGGTCATGGTTATGAAGAAATGCTCCTTGAGAAAAATTCAGGAATCATTCACAGTTGAAGGCTGAACCAGAAGTTCATCATGCCGTGCTGTTTGTTTATGTAAGGCATGACGAAGCATTTCTTCTATCTTCATATTGTAAGAGTGATCTTATCCACCTGAAATGATATTAATGGCTACTTTATCATTGCACTGTTTATCGGGACAGTTTACAGTCCTCCGCGATTTAGCTGTCAAGTAACCGAGCTGTTGTGGGACATCTTTAGCTCCACATCTGTGTTGAATAAAAATCATTTTGCAAGATATTTTCTGTTCTAAAAATATTGCATGAACTCTTTCAAAACGTTTCAAAGAAGCAATTAGACGAGACTGGTTTCATGAGACGTTCAGATTTAAGCTGGAAATGTGTGATTTCCTTTCAGTGATGTGTTGATTGAGAGCTTAGAGACAGAAAATTATTCTCAGACTAATAAGTACATTTTAATGAAGCAATTACACGTGCCATTTATGAGCTTCTGTAAGACTTTATTAAGTTGGATTGTTTTACGATCTGAGGACTGATCTTTGACCCAAAAGGATTGGTGAGTGAGGGGCAAAAAATGCCTTTTTGAAGGTGTGTTGAACTTTCTGCATGCTCATTTTTTTGATGGATAGACAGATAAACCGCAAAAAAAAAAAAAAAAAAAAAAGTTATTTTCCAAGTACAAATATCTAAACATTGTTAAATCAAGATTCATTTACCTTAGAAGCAAAAGATATTAAATCTTGTTTTTTGAACAGTTAAGTGACTTTATGATTAAAACAAGGAAATATATGCAAGTGGGGTAAGAAAAATGAACTTAATGTATTTATTTATTCCGTTCAATTCATTTAACACATTATATAAATAACCATTTATTTTTTTATAAAGACATAATATTTCATTATTTCATTCACAGCAATTGTTCACTTTTTCTTTTCTTTTTTTCTTTTCATTCATTCATTCATTCATTCATTCATTCGTTCATTCATTCGTTCATTCATTCATATTTTGTGATAAAATTACACACCACCAACCTATAAAAGAAAACACATAAACAGAAACACTAACCAACTCCAAAAAGAAATGACACTTGTAATTACATTTGTATTCACATATTTATATCAAACAATTGTAACCAACATAATACTTAAAACCTAAACTTATATAAATATATTTATATAAATAGAAAGAGAAATATATGCATGCAAATGCATGTAAATATTTTCAAAATATATACGTGCATGTGTGTGTGTGTGTGTGTGTGTGTATGTATATATACATAATAACACAGTACACACACATATATTATGTAAACAAAAACTTTTATTTTGGATGCGATTAATCGTGATTAATCATTTTGACAGCACTAATATATATATATATATATATATATATATATATATATCATTAGTATATTACATATAATTTAATTAAATTCAATTAATGTAAAATTAAGAGATACAATTAAAGTAATTCATATAATGAATATTCTTTAATTTAAAGGGAAAACAAGTTTTTTATTTTAATTTACTGGCCCCATTTTCCTTGTTTTAAGCATAAAGTCGCTTAGTTTTGTTTTTCAGTAAACAAGACTTAACTTATGCTATTTTGCTTCTCAAGTAAATGTATCTTGATTTGTGAATGTTTAGAAATGTGTTGAAGATAAGACAAAAATACAGAGAAAGAAAATAATATTTTTGCAGTGTTGATGGATTGTCGATGGACTCTTAGCTGTTTCTTCGAGGTTTCATTGAGAGCATGACCAAAGTTCAATCCAGTCTCCATATTCACATCCTCTTGTTTACTCTGAAAGCTTATCATTCGGGGTTATCAGTTCTACAGAAAAGCACTGCGTGACGGGACTCAGCTGAACCCGACCTGTAGAGCCTATATAGTGTGTTTTAGCAGTCGAAACTGAAGCGATCTCTCAGATCTAACAGCTCACTGAAAACTACTCGCGGTGATGATACCACTAGAGTCAGAGCTAGTGCTGAAGCATCATGCTTTCTCCAGTGAGCTAGCATAGTGATTTCTCCAGATGCGCCTGTACGCCCACAGTCGAGCTCTGATGGCCGTATCAGGTTAAGAGCAACGCGAGCAGCTATCACAGCGGAGAGGACTCAATACCTCACCATTGAATTGCCAGTTCTACTTTCAGGTACCAGAATTGGATTGGAGCTTCAGGTCCGACGTGTGAGGGAATAGATTTGGAGCCGGCTGTGGGAAAATGGATGCGGAACAAAAGTGAAACGGAGAGCTGCGCCGAAATTCACAAATCCAGCCAAACTGCGCTGAGAGCGGAGACTGCAGTGGAGAATAATGGAATCGAGGAGCCAGCATCCCTGAGAAGAAGAAATATCATCAACATACAACTGATTACATATCATGCTAACAACAAGACACACAGTCATTCAATAATGTTATATTAAGAAGAAAAAAAATAATTTGTGCATAACAAAGGTGCATAGAAATGAATAATACTATTTATAATACATAGACTCAGTTATTTAATTAGATTTATAAAACTGAATCTGTGTATTAATACAAACACACAATAGCATTATCATCATCATCATAATCATTATTTTTATAAGGTGAATTTACAATCAAATGATTGTAATTAATGATTAATAATACTAATAATATATGATTAATTCATATTTGATTATTAAAAGCCTTTCTTTTGTATATTACATAATCTTTGTGGTGGTGGTGATAATAATAATAATAATAATAATACCCATAGATTCAGTCAATCAAAAAGATAATTTTTAAAATTACTACTACTACTAAATAAAATAAAACAACAAAATTATGAATGAATGAATGAATGATGCATTTATATAGCGCCTTATCGTGTATTGCCTTACACCCAAAGCGCTTTACAATCATGTGGGAGGTCTCTCCTCAACCACCACCGTGTGCAGCATCCACTTGGATGATGCGACGGTAGCCACAGTACAACGGCGTCAGTGCGCTCACCACACACCAGCTACAGGTGGAGAGGAGAGAGAGTCATAGAGCCAATCAAGTGGATGGGGATTATCAGGAGGGCATGATTGTCCAGGGCCAGTAGAGGGAATTTGGCCAGGACACCGGGGTTACACCCTTACTCTTACGAGAAGTGCCATGGGATTTTTAATGACCACAGAGAGTCAGGAGCTCAGTTTAACGTCTCATCTGAAGGACGATGCTTGTTGACAGTATAGTGTCCCCGTCAATATACTGGGGCCTTATGACCCACACAGACCACAGGGTGAGCACCCGCTGCTGGCCTCACTAACACCTCTTCCAACAGCAACCTAGTTTTCCCAGGAGGTCTCCCATCCAGGTACTGACCAGGCTCAACCCTGCTTAGCTTCAGTGGGCAACCAATCTTGGGCTGCAGGGTGATATGGCTGTGGCTAATAATAATAATTATTATTATTATTGTTATATTTTTTTATTTTATTTTTTTAAGCACCTTGGCCACACATATACATATAAAAATTAAATGAAAGGATCATAGTCATGTAGAATCATCTTAAAGGAACCCAGTGGAAATCAAATGAGATTCCTTTTTTTATTATTATTTATTTAATATTTGATTATTAAAAGCCATTCTTTTGGATATTGCATAATCCTAATCAGAGCTTCAGTCATAATGTACAGATTTTCTTTGAATTCCTGTTAATTTCTTAAGACACCATTCTACTATACTAAAATCCATATAATTCTACTAGAAATGTTTTGTTCTGGCAGATCTGGGGCCTGTACCATGATGGTAGATGAACAAATTCAGAGTTACAGGATTAGTTTCGAGTTGACAAAACCAAACCACTCCAACCTGTCTTTGTTGGTACCATGATGCTGATCATCAACTTTCTTTGTCAAGAAAGAAAGTAACCTAACTAGGTTAGCCGTGGAGTGTAAGTTACTATGGCAATGAACACAGCTAAAAGCCAAGCCACTTTCACGGTACCTAAAACCCAGGACTGGTGCAAACTAAACTGAAACTTACCTGGCTAGCCAGCTAATCCGGCTTCATGGTACAGGCCCCTGGTTTTTGGTTTTTGGTTTGCGTCCAAAATAAAATAAAGTCATCTGGTAGATCTGGATAGAAAGACAGACCGTGGTAGAGAGAGAATGCTGAGGGGTTTAATAATTATCAGGCTGGATGTCTCTCAGATGAAGGCTGCGGTGGGCAAAAGTCGTCAGCACTGGACTCTGCACACGAGCAGATATTTATTGGGCAATCACATGAAAGCGCTAGCAATAATAGAATAGAAAATGACAGAAAGTACACACAGATGTGAAGCTTACAATAACCCCAAACTTCAGTGTGTGAAGTTTGGGGTTATTGTAAGTTTTTGTAAAAGAGTTCATGTATTCAGCAAGAACTGATTATATTGATCATATGAGAAGACATTTATAATGTTGCAAAAAAAAAAAAAAAATAAATCAAATAAATACTATACTTTTGTCATTAATCATAAGAATCATGGAATCCTGAAAAAAATGATGTAGTTAATTGTCATAATATTTCACAACATTAGTGATTTTACTGTAATTTCTGATCAAATAAACGCAGCCTTTTTTCAAAAACATGAAAGTTTTACTGAACCTCAACTTCATTTGTTTATTTGTTTAATATGTTGCTTTAATACAATATCCTAGACTTAATCATATAATAATAATAATAATAATAATAAAGTGGTTGGAAACCCAGTTAAAAAATCTATTTACTTTTACTGTATATTCATGAATTTAGAAAATATATCAGCAGTGGAAATGTTTTACTAGTCAAAAAAAAATAAATAAATAAATAAAAAAAAAAAAATAATAATATATATATATATATATATATATATATATAAAACAATACAGTAACCCAGCTAACAAAATATGCTCTAAGTATGTTTTGCTAACGTTTCCCATTAAGTTATGAAAATGTTATTTCTGAATTTTTATGTTTAAAAATGTTTTTTTGCTTTATGTTTTAATTTTTTTTTTTTTTTTTTCTTGGATATGCTAACATTATGAAAACATTCCATTTTATCACTTTCCAAAATTTTGGGAACGTTACTTTTGAATGTTTTCTGAATGTTCTGAAACAAGTAGTGACATTAAAAAAAAAAAAAAAAAAGTAAGATGAATATCCAACTAAAATGTTTCAGAAAAAAGCTTCTTCCATAAACAATGTGTAATTTGTTTGTGTGTGTGTGTGTGTGTGTGTGTGTGTTGAGAACTTTAGTAAAGACCAGGTAACACACTGGAAGAATGTTTGTTTACAATTTTGCGAGAACCTTGCCAGAGCGTTAGCCAAAGATCTGAGAACAAGCTGCATCTTATTGGGTTTGTTAACTTCTAAATCTGCTTCTTACACTGCAGTTTCAACCATAAAGTTTCCGGCCAACCGGTAAGGTTTTATTTACTTGTTAACACCAAATTTTACTCGTATTTGGCACTTGGCAAGTGTTAATTCTGGCTCCTTCACAGTATGAAAATAGAGTATGGTTGTGTGAGGTGAGAGCTCTTCTCCTGTGTTTATCAGCTCCAGCTGAGAGCAGTAATATACTCTGACAGCTAATTATCTCCTGTACTAGTCTTACAGTGCAGAGATACAATCCAGCCCTCACACACACACACACACACACACACACACACACACACACACATACACACACACAGCACTCTCAGCACTCCATTAAGTAATCGAAAGTCTATTTTCTTCAAATGTTTGTCTAAAGTCATTAATCAATTATTTGGTGTTTGGATTTGCCTCAAACATTTTGTGTCGTTGATGTTCTGACATGTGAACTATTAGTTACTGCTGCACAACCATAAATCACACTGTTTTACACTGAAATTTAGGTCAAAATTCAGGTGACACTTAGTGTTTGACATTTAAGAAAAGTGACAGAGAGCAGGTGAGTCTGTTTTCACCTGACAGACTGGCACATGTGCACTACTGAGAGCTGCTTCAAGCTACACTTACAGATTAACAAATGGTCTGTATGATTACCAAATAACTTTATTGAGAAATGAATTACATAATACCATCATAATTTTATTTTACCTAATTTTATTTTAGCATTTATAATGATGACCAAGGTTTATTTGGGCCAAAATTATCATCATTATAAGTGATAATTGCCGCTGTGCCTTTAAGACATCAATAACTGGGTTTCCATCCACTTATTATGCCAAATTTGAGATTTTGCATTCATTTTATTTTTATTAATTGAATGTTTTTTGTTTTTTTATCTATATAAAAATAAAGCTACCATTTTTTAATTTTGTTTTACCTAAGGTCTATTTAAATTGATGATCAAGGTTTATTCGGGCCAAATTACCATTACCATCAGTATTAATTTAATTTTCAATTATCAAGCCCACCCTCTCTTACCCTTACAATTAAACTTTTTGTTTTTGTTGTTTTCGTTGTTTGTTATAATACATGTTATTTATTTATTTATTTATTTATATATATATTTTACTGTAATGTAATATAATTTGCTGATGTGCCTTTAAGACATCCATTGTAGGGTAAGATTTTCATTAACTTATTATGCCATATATTGTAACATTGAATGGAATGTATATATGTATATATTATTTAATTACGTTAAAAATCTATATAAAAAATAAACAAACAACAACAATATAAATATAAAAATATACTGCTACTTCTCCTCCTCCTACTTCCTCACTTGATATGGATAAACTGTTTATTACAAAAAAAGAAAGAAAAAAAAAAACATTTTGCAACATCAATGAAATCACAGCTGGTGGTGAAAAAAAAAGAAGAAAAAAAAAAGAAAGTGTAAATAAATAAGTGTTGGTTGGTCAGTGTAGTCTGATTCACTTAGCCACTATAATGAGCTCTTTTGAACTAACCATTCAATTATAGATCCCTTTTATTTTCTGTGCGCCTCTGGTGGACCTAATTAGACCAAAAAAAAAAAAAAAAAAAAATCCTTGTTTCTTCCATAGGGTGGGTTCAAGGTTAATCATATCTGCAAGCACAGGTAGATGTGACAGAGCCTAATATGAAATATTTACAGCATTTGACCTTGGCCTCTCTAAACACACCCACCCATGCACACACACTCACTCACACTCACACACATACATATTTATTTATTAAACATTACTCTATATGCTATACATACTGTGTACTGCCTAATTGCCAGATCACGTCTCACTACTTTGTTTATATACCCTGTTTAACGTGTTTAATAATAATAATAATAATAATAATAATACATTAACATCACCACTGGTGATGTGTTTTAAGTGTAATATTTTGATATGTGGAGACTGAATGATAATTGAATTATGGCATACATGGACTTCATAATTATTTTATTAATAGCCTCAACTGTATGTAATTCAGGAATAAACTAAAGTCTTTATTTTTTAGTTAATAAACTGCCATTACATTGCTATGCTATGTTTTTGTCTGAAAATGGAAATTTATAATAAAATGTGTGATCAAAATTTATATATGTATATAAAAATAAATGTATATTTTTTTAAAAAAAAGTTGCCTCAGTCTTTTGCACTCAGTGAACATCTCTGGCTAGATGTTATCATTGGATCGGTAGCAACATCATACCGGTCTCAAAGCTTCTGAATATACTGGATCAATATCTTCATATCTCCGCTCACACGGGGACATATAAGCGGTCGTGCCACACATATGAGCAGATAGATGATGCAGCAGTCGTGTCTGCTAATGAATTGTGGTGTAGCGTCTGTTGTTTGTCACTGAGATGTGACTCACACGCACTGCATTGAGAGCACTTCGTTCTTATGTCCTCAGAATTTATGGTGACCCACTTCAGTGCGGTCCATCTGACACTGAAAGGGACAGGAGTACTACAAAGGACAGGAAGAAAGAAGAACAGGAAGAGGTCAGAGAAACTGAAGGATGCATTCAAAAGACTAAATTACAGACTACATAATAAACAAGAAATAAAGGGCAGGTCAAAGTATTTGAAGCATGCCAACTTATTTTAGACTGAATAAATATGAGTAACCGGATATGACGTCAAACTCTTTAAAGGAAGAGTTCACACAAAAATGAAAATTTGCTGAAGCTTTACTCACCCTCAGGCCATCAAAGATGCAGATGAATTTGTTTCTTCATCAGATTTGGAGAAATGTAGCTTTAAATCACTTGCTCAGCAATGGATGCTCTGCAGTGAATGGGTGCCGTCAGAATGAGAGTCTAAACAGCTGATAAAAACATTGCAATAATCCACAAGTAATCCACACCATTCCAGTCCATCAATTAATGTCTTGAGAAGCCAAAAGTTACTTGTTTGTAAGAAACAAATCCATCTTTAAGACATTTTTAACTTCAAACCATTGCTTCCGGAAAAAATGCAAGGCCTTTCTGGAGTGACAAAGTCATCTTGTCTGAATCAGGAGAGAAATATGCACAGATGACACAAGTGATTACAAGTGAAAACAGTCCGAAACAATGTGGATGTGGATGGATTTTGATGTGAGAGAACAACAGGAGATGAACGTTTTTTAATGGAGGACGCATTATTATGGATTATGGACTCGTATTTTGGCCAGAAGCAACAGTTTAAAGTTAAAACGCCTTAATGATAGAGCAGCTCAGACAATCTGCTAAACTTCTCAATTTGTGTTCCATGGAAAATATTATATACCTTAAATTGCTAAATTATTCCCTTTTAAGCGATGAAAATAAGTCCGAATTCAGCCAGTGCTTGTGTCAGACAGTGGGTCATCTCCTACTAGTTGTTCCTTATCATTGTGCATGAAGTTGAACTTTGTCACTTCTCCAATGGTTGCTGTCACTCACGTCGCCTCAGATCGCCAACTCTGTCTGAAACTGAATGACTTCCGGTCACTTTGTCGCCCCTTTACAAGGTCAGGCAGCCTCCAGCTCCAGAGAGCCACCCACCCTGTGCTGCTTTCACCCTGCCTCAGTATATATTTCACCTTCCCTATAGTCCTTTAAAAGTAGGATAAACCATTAGTTTCACACATTGTATACACAGACATGCATGCAGACAAGAACCCCAGAGACTGAAAAATCAAAGAAACAGCCACAAACCAGTAGGGCGGAGGTGGATCAAAGTGCAACATTTCTTTGCTCTTCTGGAGCGAGAGCGAGAGAGAGAAAGAGCGAGATGGCCTCCACTCCACAGCACACACACACACACACACAGATTGCATATGTTCATTCACATAAAATACACACAAATGCACAGCACTGCACTTATGATGAGTCAACAACATGGAGCAGTTACAGCTGATGCTTTTCAAGAAGGGAAGTACAGATGCAACTTATAAATGCCAAATTTGTCCTCATATCAATTTATTTGTCATTTCAGTGTCTGCAGTGCTTCCTTCAAAAGCTGCTTTTTAACCCTACGAAGCCTATGTTTGATATGCAAATTTATAAGGCCTCTAAATAATCAACATGATTACTACTACATTTCTTCTTTCATCAGATTTATAGTTTGCACTTTTAAGTAAAAGTCCTATTACTAATATATACAGATTTTATACATAAGAATAACTTTTATGGTGTTAGTAATATTTCAAAATGTACACTTAATAGACTCAAGAAACGCAGGTTTACTTTGTTATTATTATTAAAAGCTATGTTAAAATGTGAGCTTTAAATATGACCATCAAGCTTTTGAGGAATGTTTATTTGTTCATTGCTCAGTCATCATTGTACTGCATTTGCATTATATTGTTTTGAAACTACAGAGCTTTGATAATCAGACATTTAAAACAGCATTTAAATATGATCTTACTAAGACTTTGCCCATTTAAGAGCTCGCCCAATCATGATATAGAGAAGCTGACCAGAAAATACAGTGATTAAAGGCCTAATAATCAATAAACATATGCTTTTTAAATGCAAATAGTGACACTCTTTTAGTTTGGCGTTCATAATATTACATCTTGCATATTGCCAGGTGTAAATATTGTAAAATACAGTTCTGTGATTGAACAATTATTGTTATTAAGCGATTTAACTTTCTAAAAAGTCATTCTTAAAGACTCCCAGTGAAGCAGTATTTAAAAAAAGAAGTGTTTTTTTTTTTTTTTTTTTTAAGTTAAGTGACATGAGGCCAAGTATGGTGACCCATACTCAGAATTTTTGCTCTGCATTTAAACCCATCCAAGTGCGCACACACACACACACACACACACACACACACACACACACCCTGAACATACACACAGAGCAGATTGTGACTTAAGGTTTAAGGTAACTTAATGACTGAACTTTTTATTGCCTTATCCAAAGCAACTTACACTGCATTCATTATATACTTTTAATCAGTTCATACATTCCCTATTAAATGAATCCATGACCTTGGCATTGCTAACTCTATGCTCTACTGTTTGAGCTACGTGAATGCTATGAACATCAATCTTGATTCTGTTAAAATCAATGGTATAGGTATGTGTCATAGCCGTGTTTCAATGATGCTTCATAAGCCGTGCATCCACAAAATCAATTGCATTAATGGAACAATAGTAATGTGATTTTTTGTGTTAGTTTTTGTGAACAAATTATATACATGTATACATACATATATACATATATATATATATATATATATATATATAATAAAAAAAGAAATATATATATATATATATATATATATAATTTAAAAAATGTATTATAGAATATTTGCAATAAATATATTATTTGTGCATAGATGTACAAACAAACAAGCAAGCAAACAAACAAACAAACAAACAAATAAATAAATAATTGCTATCTGTGCTTCCCATGCAGTCTTAAAGTAACTGGCACTACATGGAGGTGTGCTGAGACACGCACAACACACACATACGCAAACACAGCAGAGATTTCAGCTGTCTGTGTCCTCAAGAGTAAAAAACCTTGTGCTGACACAGAATTGCACAAACACACACATACATCAAAGGGATCCCACACGAAAAATGCTGTGAAAAAAATTCAGTTTCTCCTGAAATGAAAGGCAAGTGAGGAGAACTAGAGGAAGAGAAAAGCAGATGGTGAGTGAAACACACACACACACACACACACACACATATACACACAGAGGCTGATCAGGCAGGCGGAGCACGGCGGGATCGGTGGGTGCTGGCTGACCCCGCGGCCACAGGCTGCATCGGAAATGTTGGTGTTCTGCGTCCAGGCACTCTCAGAAAGTCCTGCTGTCGGGATAAAGAGAGAGAGAGGGAGATGGAGAGAAATGGCAGAGGAAGGCTGTCAGAAGGGAAGGCCTGGAGTCATGAATCACCCCAGACAGATACACTCACTGTCCACACACTGATCCCATCAGCCCTCAGACAGAGCCAGAGAGCCAGAAGAAGTGAGCTGGATCTGTGCTACTCAGATGGGTTTGGTTCAGGACACATTGTGGACATCTAACACAAGACTTCAAACAAAAACCAATCATTTATTAACATTACCATGAATGGCACAGGCCACCAATATATGGAAGCTTGTTTCCACCAATCGTACAAAAAAATAATTGTGACTTTTCATTAAACAGTTTGGATTTTTTTTCTCACAATTCTGACTTCGTTCTTGCAATTGCAAGATATAAACTCAAATATTGTGAGCTATAAACTTGCAATTGCGAGGAAAAAATACAGAATTTTGAGATAAAAAGTTGCAATTACCTTTATTATATATATATTTTTTTAATGTCATGGCGGAAACAAAAACAATTGCATAATGTAAACTCAGAATTCAGAAAGAAAAGTAAATCCAGAATTGTGAGATGTAAAATAAGAACAGCATGAAAGAAAGTCAGAATTATGAGATTTTATTTCATATTTACGATTTTTTTCCTCACAACTCTGAGTTTATATCTCACAATTCAGATTTTTTTTTTCTTACAACTGCAAGATATAAACACAGTTGCAAGTTGCAAGATATGAATGAAAAAAAAAATGCAGAAAAATTGTGTGCTGTAAACTTAGAATTCAAAGAAAAAATACTTTATGATTTCACATCTTGTAATTCTCAGTTTATACCTCTGAATTATGAATTGTTACCTTTTCTGTTTATTCCATGGCAGAAACAAATTTCCATGCCAATATGCATAATGATTGACCTAATGAACAGACTTTATTATGTCATATTTCTAAATTTTCATGCTCTCTACAGTCAATAATTCACCACGCAAAGCAAACTGTTCATGGATTTTGAAGATGAGGGCATGCCATACAACCTGTATATGTTGACATCTGCATTATTTGACTAGTTTCTAATAAATGTTTAAAAATGAAGCTTCTTTGCAAAAAAAAAAAAAAAAAAAAAACCTTCTTATCAAGAACCATTTTCTGTGTAGGGCAGGGGTTTGCAAACTCTGAAGAATTATATATGATTATATATCGTATGTTTAGGAACATTATGATTTTCTGCATTGTAACATCAGTTTGATAATTAAGCAAATTTCCCGTGCAACTGTAAAACTTACAAACAAATAAAAAAAATCCACTTTAAGGTAATGTGAATGACATTGAAATACAATCAAAAAGAATTTGGAAACAAATGCACTTGATTTCCATAAAAATAATATCACTGTGCCGAAAATGCATTTTTAAAAATAATTATCACAAGAGGAGGGTGCACCTTCTACAATACTTGTTTGTTAGTGATCTCTCTTTTAAACGCTCCATCAAAGCATTGCTACTGAGATATATTTTGCCATTTATGAAAGGTCATCATTGTGAGTTATTGCAGAAATGAGTCACTGGCCCGACTTGAATGGACGGGGGGCAAATTCAGTCACACATGACACAACCTGACAGACGGCTGCATCTCACGCCTGATCTCTGCTCCCATTTACACACATTGTGTTGTGAAAACAACATACTGTGAATAAAAGAAACACTCGCTAATTAAATAATAATAATAATAAAAAAATAATAATCTGTAACGTGACAAAAAAGGACAAAATCGGCCATTCAGATTTTTTGCACATTTCTGCAAACAACTATTGTGCAATTCAAACTAAATGTTATAATACAAAGCAGTCCCAAAAATTGATGTATGAAATTCATTGTATCAGATGATTAATTGCAGAGAAAAAAAAATGTTTGTATTTTCTTCTAATGTAATGACATTTAGGTTTCAAAAATGTTTCGGGGCCACTGTACTTGCGTGCACAAAAATCACATTGGAGCATTCATTAAATACACAACAACATCATTTCCTGGTTTTATATAGTTAAACAAATAACTCGGGTGTTATCATATTGAAAACAATAACCTTAACTCCAAAATGGCAGCAAAAACATTTATGAATTTAGTTTAGAGATTGTTGTTTTCGCATTATGAGAAAGAACACCTAAAGCTCTCAGTATAAAAAGCCATGTTCAGTTTGACTGCGCTGTTACATCTGCAATAACAGATCTTTCCTGAAAGTGCTTCAGAACCAGAGAGCTCTGGAAACACTCTCGACTGTAAGAGCACAACATCCATTTACAGAATTCTGTTGTTTGTACACTTCACATGGATGAAGTCCACGCTGAAAATGGACGAGAACGTTTTAGAGTTTGAAAACAGAAAACAACTATTCAGCTGCTTGTTTACATAGTGTTTTCTGCTTCAATGGTGGGTTACAATGTAAAAGAGAGGACAATGGGTTGCTCAGTGTAGAGGTACTCAAACATTTCAGATCTGACAAAAATAAAAATAAAAAATACAATTTTGACATCACAGTAGTGGCTGCTGGAGAAACCTGATATTCACAAAAGAGAAGCCATTTACACACTATAAGTCATTTCAGATCAGACTGGGAGAAGGAAAAAGCACAAATGAGAACATTACTTTAATATCCCTACTGTCCTATACATCAGTGAGATTAAATGTAGAGCAAATGGAGATTTCTGCTCAAGTCACCCGCTCCTCAGATATTCTGAGAAAGACCCCTTCAAATAAAACGCATCTGACATCTCCAGAACGTCTGCTGAGATCTGAAAGAGCTATAACATTTTCCTCTGGAAGAGCTTTTATGAAGGTAATAATGAGAGTAAATATGAAACAGATGAAATATGAGTGATTCTGTGTTAATTAACCTGCAGGTTTTCAGAGCAGAACTGTTTGCACTTACTGCATGAATCAAGCGAACACAGAATGTAACATCAATAAGGTCTGACTGGCTTAGGCTGAACCAGAACTGATTACGCCATAATTTAACAAAAATATTTAAGCAGCTCTTTTTAGCACCACTTTAATACTAGTTATTTTAGGATTTATGATCCATTCATTTATAGAACTGCAATGCGTGCACACAAACACACACACACACACGCACACACACACGCACGCACACACACACGCACACATCTCCCTCTGGGTGAATCTGACAAATCCTGTCAAGACTGTTTGTCTATATATATATTTCTCTAAAATATTCATGCATTATGGTGTTTACATATTTTACCCCAAAATATAAAAAGTCAAAACCTATATAAATTAAATTCTAAAATATTTATGCATTGTGACAGTATTTACTGAATTACTTTAAAAAACACAATGTTTACATAATACATTATTTCAGTAAATTGAGAAACTAATGAGATAAATAATAGGAATTACTAAATTACTAAACAAAACACACACAAGAAAGAAAGAAAGAAAGAAAGAAAGAAAGAAAGAAAGAAAGAAAGAAAGAAAGAAAGAAAGAAAGAAAACATAACATGAAATAAAATAAAATCTTATGCAATTGTTTCATTTCGATTTTAGGTTGAAATATGACCTGGGCATGGGAACCACACTTCTGTCAATAAATGTTCTATTCAGCAACATAAAAATGTCCATTGTGAGTTGTTTCTGTAAATAATCCTAAAAGTGTGTGCACAAAACCATTTAAAAACACAAGTGCATACAAAACACACAAGCACACAACACTTCCTCTTTGTGTATTGGGTGCATGTTAGCAGTGTAGAGGAAGTCAACAGTGCCAGATTGAGGAGTAAATGTCAGCGGCGCAGTCATTAATGATGCGTCGACATGCAGCTGTCGCACGCAAATGTAAACAAACAATGCCCTGATTTGCATTAAGCAGGTATGAAAGGGTTTGCTGGTATAGAATCAGGAAATGCCTCATTGATTGATGTGGGTTTCATCACCCAGTGACAGATGATGTAAGTGACCTTGCTTATGCAAAACTGCCATCATTAACCCACTCACGAATACAGCCTAAACATTAAATGGTGGAATAAAGCGTACAACTCTAACTCAATGTTTCCAACTCCTATGCATAGATTCAAGTATTTCCCATCACCCCCCACCATAAGCACTTACATCACAGAAAAGAATGTGCGCACACATAGAGTCACGATCAAGTGCTTGCATAGATATTTCTATCGAGCGGTGGCAGGCGCTGCCGGCTTGGATCGATACACTCAGCTGTGTCTGTACCGTTCTGAGGTGCATTCTAATAGCTCCGAGAGCCAAAGGAAGTTAACTGCCTGCTACAATACAGTACACAGCAACCTCTTTCCAGCATTCACACCAACCTCTCTAATGCATTATAGCATAAGAGCACTTGGTAATGCGATCAGAACATTTCCAGGAATATTCACCACCTCGTCTCACACAAATGAGCATCTGTCTGTCTAGCTATAGATTTGAGCTGTAGTAAAGAAATAGTTCATTCAAAAATGAAAATTTGCTAACATTTACTCACCCTCAGAACACCCAAGATTAGGATGAGTTTGTTTCTTCCTCAGATATAGAGAAATGAACCATTACATCACTTGCTCACCAATGGATCCTCTGCAGCGAATGGGTGCCGTCAGAATGAGAGTCCAAACAGCTGATAAAAGCATCACAATAATCCACAAGTAATCCACACCACTCAAGTCCATCAAGCATTGCCTTGTGAAGCAAAAAGCTGTGTGTTTGTAAGAAACAAATCCATCATTAAGACATTTTTAACTTCAAAACATTGCTTCCGGCTAAAATGCCAGTCCATAAACCATAATAACGCTTCCTCCAGTGAAAAAGTCCATCTCCTGTTGTCCTCTCACATCAAAATCCACCCACATATTTGTTTAGAACTGTTTTGGACTGTTTTCACTTGTAAACGATGTGTTGAGATGACTTTTTCACCGAATAAAGAAATATTATGGATATAAGGCTTGTATTTCAGCCAGAAGCAACAGTTTGAAGTTAAAAATGCCTTGATGGATTTGTTTCTTGCAAACATGCAGCTTTTTTATTCATAAGATGTTAATTGATGGACTGGATTACTTGTGGATTATTTTGATTATTCTCATTCTGACGGCACCCATTCACTGCAGAGGTTCCATTGGTAAGCAACTGAGATGATGTTAAATTTCTCCAAATTTGTTCCCATGAAGAAACAAACTCATCTACATCTTGGATGACCTGAGCGTGATTACATTTTTAGAAATTTTATTTTATTTTTTTTTTTTGAGTGAACTATTCATTTTAAAAACGGAAAAATTTATGATGGCAAAGCATCAGTAACATCTGCCCTACAACAGCAGCAGAATCCAGAAAAGTATCTGTGGATGCTTTTATACTGCTTCTGCCGCAGATACAGTACACGCTGACGACACCCCCCACTTCTCTCCATTTATCTACGTGCTCTCATTCTTTGTCCTACATGAACGAGCTGCAAAGAAAACCACGAGACAAAAGAAGAAAGAGAAAACTGCCGTCTGCTCACACCTAAACATCAGCCCGAGCACAATGCTGTCTAACACAATACTTGCAATTGTAACGAAATTCAGGGAGAGATTTTTCACAAGCACGGTATTCAATCCTCTGTCTCCCTCCTACTGTCTCTCTCCTCTTTTAAACTGAGCTCACACATGCATAGACATGACATGTGAACGGCTTCTCACATGGGGAGGTTTGATGTCTATCAGCTCTGACTTATTGCACCTCTGCACTGAAACAATGGGTAATTGAATACGTACACACACCTAAGCAAAACAGTTTTCATATACAGTAAATGACACAAAATCTGATTCCTGTAATTAACTTGCACTGAAGTCATTTGCATTATTAATACTGTGTAATGGGATTTGAAACATTTCAGTTTGAGGAAATAAATGCTGTTTGGTAATGGAAAATGCAAGACTTCACATGAATAATTTTAGCACGTCAACATTCTAATTTAAAATCAAACTTCAAAACAGAACAATCCTAAGGATAAGGACAGAGCTGGAGTTAATTTCTATTCCATTCGCATGCAAAGCGATTTCAGCACCTTGGACAGCAACCTTCAGCACCGCCACGAGTCATTAGACATTCTCTATTCCCTCAGGCTCTGAAGCCATCTTCACTATTCTGACAATATCTCTCAAAAAGCTAGCAAATACTTGCCACAGTAACGAAAAGCATCTACATAACTCAAATAGGTATGTACATACATATACAGAGACCCTAGAAAGGGCACTTAAGCACCATTTAAAATGTCTGAATGCCTTTATTGCAACACTTTGTTTGTAATAAATGAAACAAGTTCACAGTTGTTCACGCGACTAATCTTGAACTGACTGCATATATCCAATAAAAATAATCAAAACACCTGCTTATTAAAAGACACTGAGCAAAAATGATAAAGAAAAGTGAAATTAATGAAGAAAACATTTCATTTCATCCCAGATGCAAGTTGCTTTAATATTTTCTGTCTAATGCAATGGGATTTAGATTTTAATGTCAGTGGCTTAAGTGTCCAAAGGCTTTCTGGAATCACTGTAGAAATACGACAAGTCATATAACCCAAGCACGCTTGCATATTTCATATTGATTGAAGGTCTTCAATCAATTGCACTCCACTCCAACAACTCCAAAATCCAGTTTCAATTTTTGGCACATTCCAGTAGATCTGATTCTACATGCTGAACTGCATGCTTGGCCTGTTTAAATTCAAGTCTTTCTTCCTCCCCCGTTTCCTTTTTAATTTTCCCCCTCAATCCACCTCCTTGGGTTTTGATCATTTTTAGCTAATTAAACCCTTTGAAAAGCCCAAGAACAAACCATCAAGAGGAGGAAGAAACTAAGTGAAATGCAGATTCAGTGCTGCATCTCCCAGAATGCATCACAGCAAACCCCCACAGCAACACACAAGCAAACCAACGACGGCAGAGAGGGCGGCCATGTCGATGGTTCGCCAGGACCAAGCCACAAACAAAACGATGATATTGATGTAGGAAATCGTTCGATGCTACAAATGAGCTACAGTTTGTTGACATAAGTCAAGTATAGATTGCATAAACCCCAACCAACTGATCATTTACCAAGCACGGCTCTAACAAGCCAAGATTAACCTCAGGGGGATGTATTAAACGGCAAAATGTGGGAAAAACTAGAAAATAAACACATATGCAAGTTGCATGGAATGAACGTCAATAACATGGCATGAACTAAAATCTATAGCACTAAATTTTATAGCAAAAACCTGCACAACATAACAGCAAATTTGATCTGACTAGGATATGTAACTACAGTCATAACATGGCTTGGACTTTCCTGGCGTCTTTTAAATTGTGCTTTTTTTAGATAATGTCTAAATAGAACAAAATGTCTCCATTTAGATGATTCGTTTTTGAGTTGCCTATTACATTGATTAGTGCAGTCAAAAGGGAAAGCTATTTTAAAAAAACGATAAAATGAATTGTACCCAAAACAAGAATGACTGTTCTAATTATATATTTTGTCCAGCTCAACCCTTTAGAACATCATTCATTCAAAAACAAACTCTGTTGACACCAACATCATACATCATTACCTTTGCTACCCTTTAGCAAAAAATAAAGTAAGATTACGTTGAAATATAGAGACAAGGACAACTTAGATGTAATCCACAGCAAGGTGACATTGTCCCTATGACCATTACTGTCCCTTAGCGGTTCTTCATCACAGTGAAGAATCCATACAGCAGCGTTGGCGATCACCACACAATCTCTGAATGACACCTTCACTTACAAAAGTTACATCTCTCATTCTACAGAAGAATGAATCAAACAAGCTCTGAAGAGAATGCATGAAAGACAGAAATGCAGTTAAGATAGCATTTGCATGCACTTTAGGGCACCACAGTAACAATCATTTATGAATACTTTTTGACAAAAAAAATGCACAAAGGCTCTCTGTTTGGACACATTATTGATGTGAAACAGATTTGCACAACAGGGAGTGCTGTTAAATATGGACCAAGCAAAATTTATTGAAATATTGACAAAACAGGCTGGGTAAATGATGAATGTAGGGAAAAAATATAAATAAAATTATTGGTGGTTATTGAACAGAGGAAACAGGAGCTACGCTAGTCAGCTGAATGATAAGAAACAAATAAAGAAAGACCATTCTGCATCCTTGACAACCTCAGGAGAAATAATTATACTTTATAATAGATGAACTGTATTTCGATGTTTGTCGTAAATGGTTATGGATAGAACTGGCAAAGGCAAACAGACATAAAATATTTGGTTTAAAAAATAGCCACTTTGTTGTCAAAGGGGAGTAGAAAATCAGTTTTTGTTGGACAGATCACTTTCTAGTACGTAATTATGTCACTTGAGTAATGCATCAACATTAAAATGACCCCCAAAACACACACACACTCACACACACACACACACATAAGCAGAATTTATATTCAAATGCCATATGTTGCACGAAGTTGTATATCATATCTGAAAAAAATAAGTGGCGTTTTCCCTCAAATAATCGAACATCAATTTTGTCCATCCACAGACATGATGCGAGTGTGTCTCTCTTTCTCCCTCTTGTGGACACATGTAAATGTGACACTGCATTAGATATGTTGTGTAATTTAGTAAGCAGTGGACAGGTATAACAACATACCTCACAGAAAGACTCAAATCTAAACCAAGGTCTCCTTTTCTTGTCCAAACCCATCGATGACACATGCATACAGGCAGGAACACCTGACTGTCTCAACCTGACTCTCCTAGCATCAGTGAGACCTTGATAGGTTAATGTGCATTTTATAATTTGTCATTTGAAGCGCCATACCAATACGTCAAGTCTATTTCTCACAAACAGTATGCACTGGTACCCTTTTTTATTTGATTTAAGACTTTGTATTTTTATTAAGAAGGCTATACCAGACGCATAATCACTATACATTGATTTAACATTACCTTTACAATTAAATCTTTCACTGAAATTACAGAATAAATATATGCACATTTTTAACTTTGTCAAATCTTTGTGTGAGAGAGAAAACATTAAAAGTGCTTCCTAAAAAGCTGTTAGTGATAGTATCCAGAAGCATTTTTCTTAAGAAAGTGCGTTGAACTCCATAAAATCTTGAAGTGTCATTAGATATTCACAAATATTGATCCTCGGTTGCGTCCTTGAGATAGAACTCTGTCTTTTGCGGCATAGAAAATTAAATAGACCACTCAACGGGTAATATGTCGCTGTATCTCTATAGCAGGTGAAGTTTTTGCTCAGTAACCTCCTTCTGCAGTCGAATGCATGCAGCAAACTGCAAATATTCTACAAACTGTGCCAGGCGCTCCGGAGGTTCAACAACAAATCTGTTCCGTACAAAAATAATGGGTGGTAACATTGCTGGCTACTCTGAAAAAAAGGCACTTCATTGAAAAATCTGAGTATGGCCTTTCCTCCAAAAGCGACTTGGGGGAAATGTGTGTGAGAGTGTGTATGTGTACGTGTGTGAAACATATAATTTTGCCATGCTTCTTTTTTGATACGTATTCTTTTTGGGCGTAGAGTGGGGGAGTTTGTGTAAGTGAGTTTACTCTCTTTTTTTGTTTCCAATTCAATTAGAATCTATACGATTTCTCCAAGACTTCGAGGTAATCCGGCTTGGTTTGGAGTTTTGCCCTTAACTCGAGGTATTCACTTTGGGTTTGCTCAGGGAATCCTTTCCCCGCAGTGAAAAGTAATGTTTCTTTTAATCTGGCGTCTTGCTGTAAATCAGGGTATTGCATTCCGGGGGGATGTGCGTGTGCAACGTGCATGTCCTTTAATTTGGGAACGGTGCCGTACAGGCAGTCTACAAAACCCACCGTAGGGGTTGGTCTCTGGCTGTCAATCACGGTAGGGCAAAGCACTCCGTTCTCATGAAAGCCTGCCATGTCACCTGACTGATTGATAGTGACAATGGTGTTGAGCTGGGAATTGGACACAGCCATCGTCCATTCTTTCTCTTTCTCCAGAAGAGTTCGATAATTACTGTTATTTTCCTTGGTTTCTGCAAACTGCTCGCCCTCGATCTCTCCTTCTCGTGGTTTGTAAATTGGATTGTTACACATTTGAGTAACGGGATGGGGGATGTAGTCGTAGACGTGACCGGGTGGCTTCTCTGGCGAGGCGGTCTGCCTCTCTTCAAAGATCTTGCACTGCATTTGAATGCCCGTGAGGTCCACCTCCTGACGCTTCCTGAAGGGAAGTTTCTTTCGCCTCCGCAGGACGAATGCGAAGAGACCGGCGGCCACAAACACGGAGGAGATGAAGAGAATCAGTAGGCTGAGAATCAGCACAGAGAGCGGAACAGCTCCCGTCGCTGGCGCTTGTCCTAACTCAGAGCCGCTGGTGGCTGTCATGTCATTGGGCAGGACTGGAGAAGAAGCGGTGAATTTCAACTCGGGGCAGATGACCTCAGCCTCCAGGGTGCGCAGATCCTTGCCAAGAGCGAAGTCCGGGGTCTTGCAGGTCACTTCCCCCACAACGATGACGGAGCTGAGCTTCTCGATCCACTGCTTGAGTGGGATGATGTCGCAAGAGCAGTCCCAAGGATTCTGGTGAAGGTCGATTTGAACGATGGAGTGGAGATGCTCCAGGACTCCGCTCACGGGAAGGTACAGAAAGTAGTTGTTGCGCAGGTTGAGCCTAGCCAGGGAGGTGCCAGCAAAAGCATCCACGGGCAGGGTGCGCAGCAGGTTGTCATTGAGAAAAACCAACTGCAGGTTTGGCATGAGGCTGAAGGCGGCCGGTTGGATCTCTCGAATGACGTTGTACTCGAAGTACAGGTAATTAAGCGCCTGCAGACCACGAAACATGCCTGGAGTGAGCCTTTCAATGTCGTTGCCATTCAAGTATAAGCTTTTCAAATTAGGTAGGTTCATAAAGGCGCCTTCTTGAACATATGATATCCGATTGTTACCCAAGTGCAATAAATCCAAGCTAGAGAAGTTCCAAAAATCTGACCTGTAAATTTTCTGAATCAAATTCCCACTTAGATAGAGTTTCTTGGCGTTGAGTGGTCGCGGCAGCAGCTCAGAAATGTTGTGGAAGCCTTTCTCTTTACAATTGACAGTGAGGCCCAAGTCATTGATGTGTAAATTGCACATGCATCCTGTCGGGCAAATGATTGGTATAGGGGGTCTGGTCTGGTAGGCAGCGATTGGAGGCTGATTCAGCCCTGGGTAAATGCTACGAGGAGTGGGTGGTGTTTTTGTGGGTCTGGGCCGTTTAGTCGGCTTTACGTGTCTCTCTCTGTACTCTACTGAGGAGGCTGTGTTATGAAAAGATGACAGCATGGACGAAGGCTTGGTGGGCCAGACGTTTTCGTTATTAAACGGTAATCTGGGAATGCCATGTTTGGCCTCCAGCTCTGCTTCAGAGAGTAACGGACAAAGTTCGCTTCTCTTGATCTCACGAAGGTCCTTACCGTGTAAATGAAAAGGGTATTCACATGTTATGTCGCCCACCAGTGCTGTGTAGGGGATGCGCTCCAGCCAGGTTTTGAGCTGCACAATGTCACACACACAGTTCCACGGATTTTCCTCTAGCTGGATCTCCATCAAGCTGCGCCCGATGTATTCCAACGTCCCTTTATAGGGTAGAATTCTCAAGCGGTTGCCACGTAAGTCAAGGTGCGTGAGAGATACGGACCTGAATAATAAATTGGGTAGCACAGGTATCAAATTGTCGTTCAAAATAAGTACTCTGAGCTTGTGCAGGTTCCGAAACGCCCCGCTCTCTATTCTCTTGATGACGTTGTAATCCGCCTGAAGATACTCGAGGCTCTCCAGCCCCATAAAAGTGTCATTCCTGAACACCTCCAGTTTGTTTTCATGCAGAAACAGCTTTTTCAAGATGCTCAGGCCATTGAACGCGCCCACATGTATGTCCTGTAGCGCATTATTCCCCAGATTGAGTGACACAGCATTGTTGAGGTGCAAAAAGCTGTTAAAATACAGCTTGCGCATGGAGTTCTTCGCCAGATTGAGTTTAAAGGGTCTCGTCCACGTCTGGGAGATCTGGCTGACATTTGTAAATCCTTTGCTGTCGCAGTGGACATGGAAAATACCCTCCTTGACTTCACAGTAGCAAGGGTCAAAGCAAGGTTCATCTATTTCTTCCGACTCGTCCAACAGAGGGATCGGCGTAGTCCATCCTAAAGCTATTGTGCTTAGCAGGGTAAACCACAGCATCCTTCCGCCGAGTCCTGATGAAGTTAAGGCTGAGAGCCACTTCACAGCACTGCAACAAAACACAGAAAAAAGAGAGCGTGTCAGATGAGAAGGCTCAGACAGCGAGTGACAGTTGCAATGCTTTGAGCGTTTCGCGCAATAAACTACACAACAACCACCTCCTCCTTCCACATCATGTTTACGATAGAGATCATGCATTATCATGGGCTTGACATCTTTCACTCGATGATAGCTTGCACTACACCCAAAAAACAGGACTCAAGGGCATAATCACCACTGTTTTTAACCACCGAATGAAGCAAAGCACATCTAAACTGTTTAATGCATATCACCATTAGAAACCGTCTATTTTGTATCTCAGTACATCTGTCACACACATACAAAAACAGTGCAGGAGAAGAGACATTATTTTTCTCAATTCTGAACAAGCATCCCTTTACATGTTCATGCAAAGCTCAAAAACATTAGATCAATAAAACATGAAATAAAAATTAATGCATACTTAAATCGAATCAACTGCTGCATCCACTTAACATTTCAAAAAAACACAATGACAGGTGCATCCCAAGACTGTCGCCAAAACGCCAATTAGACCTTTAATGCGTAACGGAGGTTATTTGCTTTCCACAGTCTGAACGCACTTAATTAGCGCAGATGTTATCAGCAGATCAGTAGAGAAACTCAGAGCCAAATGCTGGTGAGTGTGCCACACTCTGCGGATCTATTGGATTTCGAAAGGGGAAAAAAAAGGACCAAAAGCCCTCGAAAGATCCTTGTTTTCCGTCCAGAAGAGACTGCAATTTTCCATGAATAGCGCACTTTGTATTTTCCTCCCACCCTTCTCTGGTGTCCTGGCTTTAGCAATCAATTCCAATGTCCTTCCATTCCCAAGCGATAAAGTGGCGGATACCTACTCGATTTTAGCGGTGTCCAACTTTACATCTCCAGGGTTTGGAGACGGGTGGTCCCAGGTTGCCTCCGATGGTTGGCTACAAAGAAAAAAAGAGCATGCATTGGAATTAAACGCTTTAAAAAAATCTCCGTATTTTACGCACACACAATAATAAAAATTATTAATGTTAAACCTAACATTAAACTTGCATTTTAGATATTTTTACTGAAAATACGTTTGCTAAAGCACCTTTAAAACTGGGATATTGGTACAGCAATCTGCGCAGTTACATCAGAAACAAATCAATGCATCATTTGATTAAATACAGAGATTATTCTGTGGATCACGCAGGTCATTCTCCCATCTCCAAAAAGTCTGTGAACATCTAAAACGCTCAAAATTCACCTTTTTTTCACCGGAGCATCCGAAATAAGACGAGTTTAAAGATTTCCTGTGCTTTTCCCCTATCTCTCTCCTTCTCTTTCGGTCTCTCGCTCTCTATCCAAGACCAAGAAGAGAGAAGATGAAGACGTGATTTGAATGAAATCTCTTTTTTTTCTATAAAGGTTTGTTTATGATGCCGGTTCGTTCAGTTGTGGAGCTCAGTTCCGCTTCGTGCGGTGCTGTTCGGTTCGTCCCACTGCTGCGCTGCTCACGTCTCTCATCGTGCCGGAGAAAAGCTTCGGATCGTCACGGAAATGAGCTTTAAGAAAAGCGAGCAGGGAGGGAGAGGGCAGAGATTGGAGAGACGGCGTTGGCGGAGAGGGTTGGGATGGAGGAGGCACGAGCTGTTGAGCGCGCTGAGTGCCGCACCGGGAGCGCGCGCGCATCCGTGCTCTCTCTCTCTCTCTCGCTCTCTCTCTCTTTCTTCAGCGGCGATGTAACGTTATGTTATAGGGCGATCTCATCTCCGATTTGTGTTCAGAGATAAATGTCACAGGTTATTTAACTCTGAGCTTCATCGGTGAACTCTTCTGAGGCTTTGAATGTCCCATTCAGTTCCGCTGTGCACAGTTTTTCATCTTTCTTTCCTCGGAAAATGTCACTTCGTTCGTTGAAATGCGAGTCCGGGGTTCCTTGGCTTAACACGGCAAAATTACAAACGAAACTATCCAGTAAATCTGTTTATTTTTCCTCTTTATAAATTTAGTTTGGTTTTATCTGCAGTGAAGACAGCTGAGGAAAATTCCTCCGTGTGAAGCTCCGCGCGCTTCCCGCGCCCTGTCTTCCCGCGCTCTGCCTGCAGCGGGCAATCTAGCTCTGCGCGTGGGCAGTGGCGATGACAGGATACCTTTATTCTGCAAAATTTACATGGAAATGAGAGAGAGGTTATGGGTAACACTCTGTAATATGATTTATTAATGACATAAAAACATTATTACTTTAAATAATTCTAAAGAGATCGTTAATATAGATCCAAATAGATATGGAATTTAACTTTGATTTATAGGGAAGACCGGGGCTAGTTTTTACACTTTTACTGTGAATATTTCAAAGGGTAAGTTTATTTCTAAAAATCAGTTTAGGTACATACTGTACATCGTCGTCTTATAGCCACCGAAAAACTATGGAATATGTGCACCGTTATTTCCCCGAAAACAAACAAGCATACAAAATTAAAGACAGAGTTGATTAAAGACACTTTGCCAATTTGCCGTTAAAAAAATAATATAATAATAATAATAATAATAATAAAATAATATGAATAAAATAAAATAAAACTGTAAAAACATACTACTTAAAAAATACAACATAAAGTGATAACATGTCCAATAAAATGTGACAACTTGCCCCAACTGATATTTATGGACTTGTCTCCACCACACAGTTAAACTTTAAACTTTTTGATTTGAAACCTTATAGCTAGAAGTTGTGACAACTTCTGTTTGATAACTAGCCTTTGTCTTAAAAGTTTCGGCTTGAATGTACTTGAACTACTGATCTGTTAATATTTAACAGAGATAATGTTTTCAGTTATTTAATTAAAGTTATTATGAAGTGTTTAGAGCGTAGGCTATGTTTAAACACATTTACACAAGATTTTATAATGAGATTTGAGTTTCTGTCATTTTCATGAGTCATGCTTAATTGGATTGCTCAAGGACGATAAATATTTTGTTGAGGGTGATGATGATGATCGCAGCTATAACTATCATGACTACCATTTTAGTTATTACAGATCATATAAAATCTGTGATGCCAATCAAAATGTTTATTATGATGCAGACATAAGGCTGGAAACTTTGACATTGTTTTTTTTTTGTTTGTTTTTTTTTTCCTCTGGTGTTCTCATCCACGTCCGTCCTTCTCAATAGATAACTTCCCTAAATGGGTGTCACCAATTCCATTAAACAGACAAAAGATACAAAAGAACACCTTTATAACTTATATAACTGAATTGAATTTATATTATGGAATTTGACTTGGCTGAGATATAAAGTTCAATCCAGCACACAACCGTTGCATTTTACTGAAATTAATGGACTCCAGTTTTCCATCTCTTCTCATTAATATACATGTAGACCTATGTATGTGTTCCTGATTAATCAGGATTATTACTTTGAAATCATATTGTGTAATCTGTTCCATTATATAAAATATTGATTAGAATGTAGTAATACGAAATGGATTGTAAACAGCATCCGATTTTCAGATTAAAACATTGCTGGTTACTCACTTAATAACAGCAGCATGGCTACCCGTGAACATTTTTATATTGTACAGATCGGAATTATTATTATTGTGCCAGTTTTACATAGTAAAAATAGAGATACTCTCTCTCTCTCTGTCTATATATATATATATATATATATATATATATATATATATGTATGTATACTGTATGTCTGTGTGTGTGTGTGTGTGTGTGAGAGAGAGAGAGAGAGAGAGAGAGAGAGAGAGAGAGATACTGTACCCTTTCAAAAGGTTCTGAGAAAAGGTTCATATACATCTAGAGTATATTTTGGTAATGTATAGTTTTATTGTGTTTGAAACAGAAGATAATTGATTTTTCATAATATACCTACTATGAGAGTCAATATTATTACCTTAAAAGTACATATTAGTACCTAAAGTACCTAAATGATACATTTTAGTAGCTTTTGAAAAGGTACCACCCTGGTAACAGCTTTTTTTTAATCAGTGTTTCTGAGAGTTTACTGTATTTTTTCTTAGCTTGGGAGGGGCGGGACCTTAACCACCGTTATTTTACAAATGACATTTTTATGCCTTTATTGGACTGGTTTTGAATTTAAATGCAGTGCAAGCACACAGCACACTCTCATTAAAGATGAGCAAACTAGTGAGTGAAGATTTAAGACTAAGCCTATGGCAACTAAAAGGACCCCAAAAGCACAGGGCCAGTGGGAACATTTGTACTCTGTGCTCACCTTTCACAATGCACTGACGCATGCAACATAAAGCCCCACCTAGAGGCTTCTTCTGATTGGCTGGTTAGTATCAGTCATGACGGCACAAGGTGGATTAACGTCTGCAAGAGAAAGAAGAGGAGAGAGAGAATGAAGGGGTGAGTGAGTGAAGAGAAGGTTTAAGAGCCGCATCTGGGTTGGTGTGCAGCAGTGTGTAAAACTGCCAGTCAATCATCTTGTCTTGTGTGAAAGCCATCTTTCATTTCTGCCTCTGCCAGTCACTCCTAAATCCCTTTATTCCTTTTTTGTGTCTGCTGTTTTTCTCTTTTATAAATCCCAGTGTACTAAAGCCAGTTCATAACATGTGTTGTTATTTTCCTCCTGCTTAATTTGCATTATTTTTCCATCAGTATGCAATTCTCTAATCACAATTTGCCATTTCTAATCGCCTCTGATGTCACTTCTTGTATTTAATTAATGCTGAAACATGCATGTTGTAATATTGGCAAATGCAAATTCTCACATCCACTTGTGACAGCTTTGCTCTCAGTAATGCTGCTGTCAATAATAGAGTGCATGCATTTTCCCCATAGCATAGAGATAAAATAAAACGAAATAAAACAAACAACCGTTCGAAACCAATCATTAACCAAACCAAAGATTTTTTTGTTTTTGTTTTTTTGTTTTTTTTTAAAGGAAGGTCTCTTGAAGCATCTTGGAGACGTTGCCACAGCTCTTCTGGATTTAGTCTGTCTCAGGTTGTTCTGTTTCTTCATGTCATTCCAGACAGACTGGATGATGATCAGATCAGATCTGGCTGTTGTCAAACTCTTGTGCACCAAAATCTCACTGGATTATTACAATTAAAATGAAATGTTTGGAAATGTAAACGGATATTTCCTGCTGGCACACTACAGCAAAAGATAGAAATAATCGACTTAAAACCATTTTTAGCTGGTGAAAATACTAGTGTTCTAATCATTTTGGCCACCACTGTATATATTTATTTATTTATTGCCAAAAATCAAGGTATTTATATACAAGAATGGCATCCACATCATTCGCAATGCATCATAGGAGCGGAAGTAACGTGTTTTTGCATTGAAATGTCTTTAGACCATTAAATAATAAATGTTCAAGGTGTCCTTTGGCCTGAAACAACATTTCTCTTGTGTGCTTCTGTCACGGTTCATCAGCCACCCTGGAATCTCTCCGTCCTGAAAACAAAAATACGGCAATGTCAATCACACACAAACTCATCTTCCATCACTAAAGTACTTGACATGTCCAGCCTAAATGCAGCAGCCATTACTCACAGTGACAGCAAAGTGACTTGACATTGGAAAGGTTATTTAAAGATATTGCACTTTGATGAAAGTGGAACGCTTATTCCTCTACATATGTTGGATCTCTAGAAGACCAGAGTCAATGTCAACATACTCTTTATTTCCAAAGAAATGTTGACACACAAGTGCATTTTATAACTTTTCACCCAGCTAAGTACAGTCATGGTCAACGGAATCAATAGGTCTGCTGATCTGAGGCAGGTGTCATGTTGTGCTTCAGCTCTCTTTGATGTACAGTATCAGGTCACGGATACACATGAATCTATGGACAAGCAGCACCCAAAAATAACACCGGCAGCATGAGGCAGTTGGTGGAGCCATGTTTCACTGTGGCAGAAAGCCCGGGCACAGTTTGTGCCACAACTATGAGCATGCCGTACTTGTGCCAAAGAGACATGAAAGACCACCAGGATTACTAGACCATAGGGTAAATCCCCCCCCCCCCCCTCCCCCGTCCACAATAAACTCCTTTCCACCACAGCAATAACTGCATTCCACTCAGATATGCTGGTACTATGAAAATTCACCCAGTGTAGTCTGATCAATTTCGCTTTTGCTCATATGTTCGGTTATGGGGTTTGTTCAAATCTCTAACCCTAAGTATTAACCTTCAGAGCAAAACACTTTAGCAAATGCACAGCAATGAGTGAAAACACTCAAAACACCTTAGCAACCACATGGCAACTGATATCAATACTGTTGCATCAAGCTGGGAAGCACCAATAACATTTTCTACATAAAATGTAAAAATTCGTACTACCGTTCAGTGGAGTTAATTTTGCACACTAAGGCTACATTTATTTGATCAAAAATACAACAAAAACAGCAATGTTGAGATTTTTTTCCATTTAAAGTAAATGCTTTGCAGTATATTGTAATATATTTTATAATATAATTTCTCCTGTAATGCAAACCTGAATTCTCAGCATCATTACACTCCAGTCTGCATTGTCACATGATCCTTCAGAAATCATTCTAATATGGTGATTTGCTGCTCAAGAATCATTTATTATTATTGTCAATATTAAAAACAGTCAATAGTTCTGAAACACATTTTTTTTTCAGGATTCTTTGTTGAATAGAAAGTTCAAAAGAACAGCATTTATTTGAAATATAACTTCTTTGTAACGTTAAAAAAAAATGTCTTTACTGCCAATTTAAAATATCCTTGCTGAATAAAAGTATTATTTTCTTTCAATTACATATATATCTCTCTTACTGTTAGTTACTAGTTGCTTTATTAGCTTGCATGTTAGCATATTGGCTGTTTATTACCTAAACGTACAACAACTACAGTACTTGCTATCAATTAGCAGCATATTAAAAGATTATTGAGGGATAACTCTTAGTTATAGTGAATATGTGTTCCCTATCTAAAGTGTGACCAAAGTTTTTGCTTCATTCTACACATCTATAGTTTATCAACCGTCTTTCACTCCGTCTGCCTCTGTCATTATATCCTTCATTTTTGACTGGTGCCCGACATTCCCACCTTGTTCATTATTGCCTCTCTTTGAAAGTGAGATTATTACACAGTACTTTGCCAGAAGCTGGAAAAACACCCTGCTTGCTTGGCTGGCTCTACCATGTTCCAGATCTTTTGCTGAGGTTTCTCCAAGGCTGACCCAGAACATCAAAAGCACTCCAAAAATATCAAGCATGACGGGGCTTTTTTAAAATTCTCTTTGATTCGATGTTTTAGCGTGGAGCCGGCTTTCTTCCCAGTCTCTGGGTCAAACAACCCTGCTCTTCTTCTTCAGTGGGGTCACAAGGCATTATCCAGAGGATTTTCCAGAAGCTAGCAGGATGGCGACCCAAATCTCAAAAGATAGCTGTTGACGGGAACAATAAGGCATCCTGGGAATTTCTCAGGTAATTTTAATACTGTTTTAACAATGATTTTCACATACAGCCACCTACTTTGGGGTGTTTTAAGGGACCTTTAGGTTATTATGGTGTTATTTTAGTGCTATTGTAGTATTTATTCATATTTTCACTTAGCTTTTATTTTATTGTTTTCAGTTTTTATTTTAGTTTAAGTTTTAGCCGTTTTTATATGAGCTTTTTGTATTTTTTTTGTATTTATTTATGTACTTACATACTTAGTTAAGTATTAATATTTTTTGTAATTTAAACTTATTTTATTGCATCTAGCGGCCAAAGCAATTTTTTTTTTTTTAAATAATAATAATAATAATAAATATATATATATATATATAAAGAAAAAAAAAAGGAACTAAATTTCACCTTGTCCGCTACATGAAATAAAATAAGTTTATTCATTTAACAACATTTGACAATCAATTAACATAATCAAAAAAAATAAAAAATAAAAATGTTAGTGTAGAAACAATTTTCAAGTAACACACTGAATTAATAAAAATGACAATTTGAAGAAGAAAGACTAACATGGTATTTTCTTGTAATAAGTACTCCAATAATGACTTAATGTACATAAAAACAAAATACATAATGCTATTTTGGGAAATTACTATTAAAATGTCTCCTCTTTGAAAATGAATCCGTACATAATGTTTAGCATGGGACAGCTGTCAGTCTCCCAAATGGGAGAAAGAAATCTGCTTTGTCTGTTTTTTCCCCCTCCAGAAGCAGTTTGCTATGGCCTAAAACTGTCCCATTTTGCAAGCATAATATCTCAGAGGTATACTAATTTACTCAGAATATGAAGAGCTAGAAAAAATGGGAGAGAGAGAAGGGTAAAATCCTGCAGAGGAACTACTAATAAGCTGAAATTTAGCATAGTAAGCTAAAACGTTAACAGCCCCATCACCCTCAATGCCCACACCTGTATAAACACCTTTTCTTCTCTGACAACGTGAGACTGCGAGAGAACTAGGACACAATTAATCAGACCCGTATGGGTGAAAAGAATTAGACTGCACGAATGCATTTATATCACATCATGACCAATAGCTGACAGCCAGTGCAGCCATTAACTAGATTTTTACCTTTTCTGAAAGAAATATGAGTGGTACTTGAGGTTGGACAAAGTCAGAAGAGTCATGGCTCGGATGCCTCCTTCAGTGCTTCAAGGATTTTTAATGGTGTGCCAGTGTAAATTCCTAAATTCGAAGGGAATATAAAAGAAACAGCACATGATTTGAGGTCTTAGTCATATCTGTAGCACAAACATGGGTCAGGTTTTTGTTCAAGGTATGAGCAATCGCAAACAGCACTCAAAACAAGACCTTGCGCTTGCTTTATTCACAGTAATGCGATTTTAAACTGCTCTTCAAACACGGAAACCGGGCTGGCCTACTTTACAGCTCCTCTGTTTGGCTTGCACATCACAACGCTCCCTGTCTTTGGGCCACAGCTGAGTAATTAGGCCATGGTAGTGTTGACGCAGTGTGTGGTGACCCCGTAAAATGATCAACACGTTCTGTATTGCTCCCAGAAGGACAAACAGGAAGTGGGAGAACGAGAAGAGGAAGTAAACAAGGACAATGAAGATATAGGAAAGGACGAAAGAGAAGTTTGCGGTCCATACAATTTTATCCATGTCATTTTAGTATCAATGCGATACTATTAGACTTTTTATTAATGTTTTGAATAGTTTTTATTTTTACGTTTTCTGTTTTAACTGTTTTTACTTTTTATTTTTGTTAAAGTTGAAGTAATATTTTGTGTCTTTGTAGTTTTTATTTATTTATTTTATTTTTGTAATTTCATATTATAATAATAATAATAATAATAATAATAATAATTATTATTATTATTATTATTATTATTATTTTAAGTTTTAGTTTCAGTTATTTTAGTAATTAAGTTAAATGAAATGAAAATGATAAATGTTTCCTAGGGAACTAGCTGAATTAAAATAAGTGTTTTTTTGTTTGTTTGTTTGTTTGTTTGTTTTTGTTTTTTCAGTTAACATTTTTTAACACTTTTTAAAATTAGGTTTTATTTTTACATTTTACATTTTATGTTTTAACTGTTTTTATTTTTGTTTAAGGTGAAGAAATATTTTGTGTGTTTTTGTCATTTTTATTATTTTTTTGACATGTCTATATAATAATAATAATAATAATAATAACAATACAATTATTAAGTGTATTAGGTGTTAATAAGTGTATCTTTTTATTATTTTATTTCAGTTAACAATTTTTCACTTTTTTAAGGAAAATTATTAGCTATTTTTATTTTCATCATGGACCCAATTGATCAAAAGTGTCATCATAAAGACATTCATAATGCTACAAAAGATTACTTTCTAATTAAATGCTGTTCTTTTGAACTTTCTATTCATTAAAACAAATAATAATAAAAACAAACAAACAAAAAGTTTTAGCACAGTTATTTTCAAGATTGATAACAATATGAAATGTTTCTTAAACACTAAATCAGCATATTAGAATGATTTATTTATTTATTTATTTATTTTTGAATTACATTATGTTAAATTGTTAGAATAATTCACAATATTACTGTAACTAAGTACAGCCTTGGTGAGCATAAGAACAATAAACTTCTGAACAGTGATGAATACTGTAAAATTACTATAGTAAAATACACTCTTGCATTAGTATCTATATCCCTAAAGATTTTGGCAAAAAAAATAAATAAATAAAAAATACATGGGTCAAAGTAATTTTAATAATCGCCCCATCTCAATTTTTCATACCTATAAACTGTTTCATGTGAAACAGGTTTGACACACTTTTGGACCAGAGACATTTTGACCTGTCGCCCCACCAGAGGTCAACTAGAAACTGTGTGGACATGTTAATTATCACAATTATCTTCCTCGACTCATCTGGCTGCCTAAAGGCCAAACATCAAGACAGAAAATTCACCACACTGCCCACAACAACCACAGGACAAATATGAGACACTGATTGCATAGTGACGGTGAAGAATTATCGCTGAGAAAAACAAAACAAAACACTATAGTAATTACTGTAATTCATGATAATTGTTCCAATTAAAACGTAATATGAAGTGAAGAGTTAATGATGTGCCAAACGCCAGAAGTGAAACACTGAACAGGACGTCTCAAATTAGCATATTCAACCATTTCTTAAACCTAAATGTAGTACGTGCTGAGTTGAATAACTTATATCAACCTTCCTTTTGTGATATAATCCATCAAATTGAACTATTTTCTTTTTCTTTGTCAATAATGGAAGCAGAACGTAGATTAAGATTGAGAGAACTGGACGTTTTGTCTTTTTTTTTCCCCCTTCCCCATAACATGTGACAAATGAGAGGAAATTTTCTTTAAATTAGCACTGTACTATTGTGAGAATTGCATCCTTATGGGAGGAGTACAAAACGCTTGGTGTTAGTGCAAATGAGTTTGAAATGACGGCAATTATGGTAATGACGACAGTAACGCAGATGACAGAGAATATGATTGTTTATTGAAGTACCACAATTTGTCTGTAAATCAAGTCTTTTTTCTTTCGGATGAGGCCATCTGCTTTTCTATAACATTACATCCAAGTACTACTGGTTAATATGTTCAAGTCTGGTTAAAAATAGATTAAAATGGCATTCAAATTAATTACATGAAATACCAATTAATAATTTTATATTTGTGACTAATATATTATTCTGTTTTGGTTCACCCAAAAATGAAAAGTTGCTGAAAATGTACACACTCGCAGGCCAAGATGTCGATGAGTTTATTTCTCCACTTGAACAGATTTGGAGAAATGTAGCATTCCATCACTTGCTCACCAGTGGATCCTCTGCAGTGAATGGGTGCCGTCAGAAATAGCTGATAACAACATCACAATAATCCTCAAGTAATCCACACCACTCCAGTCTATTAAGCAATGTCTGTGTGTTTGTAAGAAACAAATCAATCATTAAAACTTCAAACCATTGCTTCCAGCTAAAATATGAGTCCTAACATTGCTTTCTCCAGGGAAAAGACGTCTCGTCTGAATCAGGAGAGAAATATGCACAGATCAAGCAGCATTTACAAGCAAAAACAGTCCAGAACAGTGGACAACAGGGGATGGACCTTTTCACTGGAGGAAGCTTTATTATAAATTATGGACTCGTATTTTGGCCAGAAGCAGTGGTTTAAAGTTAAAAACATCTTGATAGATTTATTTCTTAACAAGCAGCTCTTTGCTTCACAAGATGTTAATTGATGGACTGGAGTGGTGTAGATTACTTGTGAGATGTTTTTTATCAGCTGTTTGGACTCTCATTCTGACGGCACCCATTCACTGCAGAGGATCCATTGGTGAGCAAGTGATGGAATGCAAAGAAACTCATCTACATCTTTGATGGTCTGAGGATGAATACATTTTTGGGTGAACTATCCCTTTAAAGACCCCTCCATGCTGTTGTGTTCCAGATCAAATCTCTGAATGCAAGAGCACATCCTGTGTGAGTGGCTTTTCAACAGAAAGGGTGTGTTTTGATTGAACATGCTCCGTCTGTCAACTCGACACCTGTATGCACACCTTCCATTTTGAGTGTCATCACACAACAGGATTTGTTGACATCAAGCGCAGTGAGATGGAGAACTGAAGGGCCTCTATTTTTGTCTTTGTGCTTCCTGCCCCAAAATACTACCTTGTCGTTTCTACTTCCAGCTCTTAATACCTGCCGTGTTCAATATGCTTTTTTTTTTTTTTTTTTAAGCGTGCAAGCAACTGACTGACACAATAAGGTGTTTCAGGCCTGGGACAATAAATGGGTTTGATACAGCTGAAGTGGATCTTGATCTTATGCGATAGGCATTTTTAGGCACTTCTGTGTGTAAATGTATTTTATGGTTTTACAAACAAATCCTGCGGATCTTCAGCTCAGCTCAACACATTTTCACACTATTACACAGCCGCAGAGAAGGTCTATTGAGGTTCCACCTTCACCCTGATCCCTTAAAGCGGCGGTTCTCAAATTGTGAGGTGCGTGGGAGACTTTCCTAGTTTTAAAATCTCATGTACTTTCTCACATTTAAATCTCCTGCGTGAAAAGCGATGAACTTTCTGCGCAGTTCTTCACACAGGTGTCGAGTGCACTTGTTTAAACAAAGATGTATCATTGATGCACAAGATTTGATTGACAGAAGGGAAGATTACCAGTGAATAATGGCTTAAATTCAGTCTCTCACTCATACAAATCTATTAAACTGCTTCAGAAGACTTGGAACAGCACGAGTTGGATGGACTCCTTTTATGAAACTTTTATGTGCTTTCTGGAGCTTGATGGTTACAATCCTCTCATCCATTTCTTTCGTATTTGATGATTTATTTTCACGGGTTTGGGAATTCAGACAGTGAAAACTGAAAACACATGTGCAGTATTGTTGTTGCGTTGATATGTTTCTCAATAAAGCTGTTTCTGGGATTCAACAGAAAGGGACAAAAACAAAGAATGTGATAAAGCAGGGCATGACAGCAACAAATTTGAGAACCACTGCCTTAATATTTTCAAATAAAACCATATTGTATCTGATCAGCAACTTCTCATTAATGAGTGAATGTAAAAAAAATAAAATGAAAAAAAGTTATCATGCTACTACTGCCTTTACTCATTTTTGATTAATAAAAAATTGAGAAATTGTTTGAAATTGAAAAAGAAGAAGAAAAAAAAACTATGATGTAAAATATAAGTGTTTTTTTGTTTTTGTTTTTTTTACATTAAATAGAAATCGTATTTCAATATATCATTGTATGGAATTTCCAATAACATAAAATCGGAGAATTACAGTATTATGGAATGAAAGGAATTTAATTAATTAAATTTAATTAAAACTTCATAACTCATGATTGCTCAAAACAAACAAACAAACAAACAAAAAATCTAATTTATGAAACCTACATTTTATTTATTCCAAAACATCAAAACAACATAAATATTACACTGAAATGATTTCAAACAAAATAAATTCATTTCACAAAATTCAGTCCCAAAAGCATTTGAGATGTGGGGGAAAACACCTTCATAGGTCCAAAATTACCTGAACAAGAAACATGTAACATTTTTAATAAATAAAATAAAATAAAAAATAGTATATATATATATATATATATATATATATATATATATATATATATATATATATATATATATATATAATTTTTTTTTTTTTTTTTTTTTTTTTTTTTTTTTGAGAGTCTTTCTTTGAAATAACTTTCCTTTTGCTCCCTTACTAAAAACAATGCTGTTTTTAGAAATTCTTAAGCATCTCTTCTGGGACAAAATAGACTCAAATACATTATGAGGGTTAAAAGTATAATGATAGATAGATAGATAGATAGATAGATAGATAGATAGATAGATAGATAGATAGATAGATAGATAGATAGATAGATAGACTCGTGCACATTCAGTTACTGGCACCATGCTGATGATGTTTGTTTCATTGTATGTAGTAAATTACACACTCTACATCATATCAGCACTTATCATAAAACAGATATTCATTTTTAAATACATGTCCTAATAAACCTCTATTTCACTTGAATTTTTCTAAAATCAAGAAAACACACAAGTGTCTTAGATTTAGATGCAGAAAAGGCATTTAAAAGTAAACAGGACTTTTCTTTTTGCAACATTAAGAAAGTTTGGCTTTGGGGAGTCATTTGCCCAGTGGATCAATGCTTTTTATCACTCACCTAGGGCTACTGTCATTACTAATGGAATTATATCAAAACAATTTACGCTTTAGCGAGGAACAAGACAAGGCTTCGCTATCTCCATTACTCTTTGCCCTGCTTATAGAAGCATTAACAGCTGCGGTTCACCAAAACAATGATGAGACGCGTATCAAAACAATCCATAAGACTGTTTACATGCAGTATCAATTGAGTTTTTACACTTATTGACTTATTCTCCAAAATATCATATAACTCTCTAATGTGGAACGAATGGACCATTATGCTGGCATATGGAGAAGCAGAATTACTGAGATGAACCATGAAAGCCATTTTCAATACAGACAATATCACTTACCTCGGTATAAATATTTCCCCAATGATATCAGAAGAATTTCAGAAGATATCATCTCAATACCTCCTTCATAAGCAACAGAAGAAAACGGAAGTATTATGTTATCAGTTATTGAATAACAAATGGCAAAACAAGATAGATAGATAGATAGATAGATAGATAGACAGACAGACAGACAGACAGACAGATAGATAGATAGATAGATAGATAGATAGATAGATAGATAGATAGATAGATAGACTCATTCACATTCAGTTACTGGCACCATGCTGAAGATGTTTGTTTCCTACTCCTTAACAAACATTGTTTTCCTTTCATCAGGCACTTAATGATTCAAGTCATCTCTTGGAATATTTGAAGGCCAAGCAAGGGCAGGTTTTTTTTACCCTATGATCAAAGATCATTACAACAAAACACAGGAGGAAAACTGAAAGATTGGTCCATAATTCATGGAGGTCCAGACTTTAAAGTCCTTGATTCTACTTTGTACTTGCCCTAATGAAAATGTACTAAAAAGTTCTTCATAGTGAATAATATGGGTTTTGCAATGTGAAGAAAATAACCACAGGTACACTGCCTCCTTATTACTGTGATTACTGTGCTGTCATTGCAGATAGTTTTTCCTATTAAACAAACTATGGAATTTGTTATGAAAACGCTACAGTTTAAATAAAAATACATGAGATACCTGTGAATGGATTATTTAATATAATCATTACTACCAAAACAACACGGTTACCAGATTTTCTCATATTTTTCTTTCTGTTTAGAAGCCACTAACATTTTTCAATGTAGAAAAAATAATCAACAACCACATCTGCTTCTGCCTCCAATATATCTATATTAGGAAGAAACTGCCACCAAAAGTTCTTATTAAAAAGCAATTATGTTTGAATTGATGAACCAAAAGCATCTAAATATAAAAAGAATTCCCGATGGTTAAACCTTATATCACAAAAAGGCATACAGTAAATAACATACATACATTACACAGCATAATCAGTTCTACACAAACATCAGAAGTTGCCTAAATCACTCAAATCAATTCTAAACCCCTCGGTGGACCACTATTAGCCTTCAAATGCCGTCAAGCCAACAAGCGGTTTGGTCAATTTTCACACCATGAACCACTTTACTACTTTTAATTCTATAATCCAAAAGTTTTTTATGGTCACCAGGTCATTTTAAAAGCCCGTCACAGCACAGTAAAGTTTGCTTCACAGTAGTGCTATTACTTGTGATCTTGATGTGTGATAAAATGGGCAAAAATGCCACACATTTACATTAAAGGAGGAACTGGAGCCCAATCTAAAGATCAGAAAAACACAGAAACGTGAGTTTTTTAATTAATTTATTTAATTTTTGTTTTTACACTTGATCTAAAGTAAACTTAAATTGTGTATTACTTGTGTATTAATGTTTTGCACTTTTTGTCTATCTCTAATGATTTATGCAACAAATCATCCTAGCTTCCCCCCATACAGTGTTCTGAAATGTTTCTAAAAGGTTGAAATGTCCAGTTTTCTTGCCGTGATTATAATTTTATGTAAAAGTTAGAAAAATGTTTCTTAGTGTTCTACTAACTTTAATTTCACCCAAAATATAATGTTATTTGAATGTTTATTTTTAATATTCTAAGAACATTAATATATAAAGTTTTATTTCTTGTCGTGATTAGAATGTTATTGAAAGGTTACAAAAATGTTTCGTAAAACATTCTAAGATTTTCATCAATAATATAACGTTATTTGAACATTTATTTTTAATATTCTAAGAACGTATGTTCAACGTGATTAGAATAAGGTTACAAAAAACTATCTTAGAATGTTCATAGCGAACAAATGACATCACAAGGATGTTCCAAAAATGTTGTTCTAAGAAGTTAGAAGAACATGTCACATGTTTATGAAGTTATAAGAACATTCCATAAACATTACCCTAAGAATGTTTTGTCCTATCATTTATATACCTATATAACGTTCCCTGAATTCTCCCTGTTAGCTTGGAGCAAACTTTAATGACGTTCTTTTCTTAAGGATGATAACATATTTTAACTGGAAAGTTGTGATTAAATAATCAATGAAATAAAAGTTTAAGCCTTTCAGCTTTCAAAGGTCAACCTGTCAATGAATAATGATTATGAGTAATAACCCACCATCAATGTCACACATCAGCTAAAGTGCTCTTCCTGCCATCTCCTAGCTCCGCCCTCTCTATATATTTGATTGACAGTTTATCATCCAACTGTCATCAATTACACATGACGCCCTTGCCAGGAAGGGATTAGGTACAAAGCACAGGGGAATTCATGCCAATGGGTGCTTAGTCATCTGTGATTTACATGAATGAACCTCCGGCCGTGTTTTCCACGCTAAGCAGGAGGTTAAACGAGAAGGTGTGAAAGTTTATATGTGCTCATGTATCTGATGTCACCCTACCAGAAGATTCAGTGCCAATAAACTCAATGAATTTGGAAGGAAAGTCCCATTTAGAACTTACCACTTGTTCCAAATAGTACGTTTTTCCTCAGAGTCTGCATTTTCTTCAAGTGCTGATTTCCATTCTGAATCCTCAAATGACATAAAGGACACCTGTAGAGGTCAAAGGTCACAAGAACACCAGTCCACTTCGAGAGCACCTCACTGCAGTCAGACACTGGTTTGTTTTCTCTTCATGCAATGGTGTTTGAGTTTAGCCTGAGGAAGAGGGAAAAAGAGTGAAGATGGTTAGAGAATAAACAGGTGTACTGTGAGAGAATCAAGGAGACAGAGGAAGATAGAGTAGCTGAGGGACACAGAGGGATTGATGGAGCATTGCTATAAAGTGTGTGTGTCTGTGTATGTGTGTGTGTGTGTGTGTGTGTGTGTGTGTGTGTGTGTGTTCACTCTGTTCATTGGCACAATGTGTTGAGAGATACAGCAGGCTCATTGGATTAGACTGATTCCTTCCTGATTTCCCTGCAGGGCTCAATCCAACAGGAAAAGGCACAGTGCCAAATGCTCAGCACCCCAATAAGACAATAAACCATCTCCCTGTGTCCCTGCAAACCTGCTCTGTGAGGGAGAACAGGGAGGAAACAAGAAGTTTGGGAGGACAACATTGAGGGCAAGACTTATAGACAGTATGAAACATAAGAAAAGAAAAATAATAATAATAATAATAATAATAATAATAATAATAATAATAATAGTAATAAACATTTTAAAAACAGGATTAAGCTTCCAAAAAGCTATACGTAAATAAATTGGTAACAAGGTAAATAAATAAATAAATACACTATTGTTCAAAAGTTTAAGTAAGATAGTTTGATGGTGTTAAAGGACGCATACTTTTGCTCACCGAGGCTGCATTTATTTGATCAAAAATACAGTAAAAACAGTAAAATTGTGAAATATTATTACAATTTAAAATAACAATTTTCAATTGTAATATATTTAAAAATGTAATTTATTCCTGTGATGCAAAGGGGAATTTTTAGCATCATTACTCCGGTCTTCAGTGTCACATGATCCTTCAGAAATCATTCTAACATGCTGATTTGCTGCTCAAGAAACTTTTTTTATTATTATTAATATTTTTATTATCAATGTTGAAAACAGCTGTGTTGCTTCATATTGTTGTTAAAACTGATACATTTTTCATTTTCTTCTGACAGTATTCTTCGATGAATTGAAAGGGCAAAAAAAACAGTATTTATTATTACATACTAATGTCTTTATTAAATCTTATGTTATTGTGTCTTATATATATATATATATATATATATATATATATATACATATATATACAGTCATGGCCAAAAATATCAGCACCTTTGGTAAATATGATCAAAAATGTTTGTGAAAATTATTTTAATTTAATTAATCCTTTTGATCTTTTATTACAAAATTCACAAAAATCAACACTGTTGGATAATATGAATTTAAAATTGGGTAAAATCTCATTATGAAATAAATGTTTTTCTCAAATACGGTGGGTTGTTGGCCGGCACCTCTAGAAATTCTTATGAGTAAAATATCTCTAGTATATTCCCGATTCATATTCACAGTTCTGAGCACTCCATGTTGATTATGAACATGATATCTAATAAACAGCTATATTTTCACAGAAATATAAATAGGAGGGAAAACAAAGTCCAAATTCCCTTAATCATCCATCACAATGAGAAAAACCAAAGAATATATTTCTGATATGCAGCAAAAGATAATTGAGCTTCGCAAATTAGTGAAGTGGCTTTAAGAAAAGAGCTAGAGCAGTGAAAATTCAAATGGGTCTGGAACTTCAAATGGGACTGGCTTCTATGGTCAGATGAAACTAAAAAAATGAGCTTTTTAGCAGCAAACACTCAAGATGGGTTTGGTGAACCTGAGGATAAGTACTCCATGTAGCTAATAATGAAATATACTGTATTTTGATGTTGTGGGCCTATGTGTTTCTGCTGGAGGTCTTGGACATCTGTTTAGACACATGGCATCATGGAATTCTATCAAATACCAACAGATAAAAAATCAGTCGACCCGTCTGTTAGAAATCTTATAATGGGTATGTTTGGATCTTTTAACCGTACAATAATCCAAACACAAACCTCAAAAACAACTAAAAGATGACATAACAAAATAAATCTTCTGCTATGGCCATTCGGTCACATCTGACCTGAACCCTGTAGAAAATGAGTGAGGTGAACTGAAGAGAAGAAGCACCAACATGGAGCTGTGAATCTGAAGGATCTGGAATGATTCTGGATGAAGGAATGGTCTCTGATCTCTTGTCAGGTGTTTTCTAACCTCATCAGGCATTATAGGAGAAAATTTAGAGCTGGTGATATTGTCCGACAAGTGAACAGACTTGTCTTGTAGGAGGGACTTTGGCAAATGTTTTTTTCTGCATTTATCTGAACAAAATGCCAGAACAAGCACCCCGAGAACATCCTCTCACCCCCATCTGAACACGTTGTGCTAAAAAAAGCTTGAATGGAACGCAGAACGGTGAAAAGAAAGAGCGATAATTGCTAGAAATCCCAGTGACCTCGGGCAAACGCAGCAGAGGCACCAGAAGTGGGCGGGATCCACCGAGGGGGATGAGATCATTGGCTGTGGGCAGGATGAGGGCAACAGCGGGTCACGGCGCTGCTCTGTGATTGGCTGAGGCGGCTGGATCTGGGTGGATGAGTAAAGGGTGTGATGCTATGGGCGCAGAGATGGAAATGCCTGTGTGTGTGGGCAGCTCTGGGCCATAGAGTGCTGTGTGGAAAGCTTTTGATGTTTCTCTCACAGGCTTTCATACCTCCTCCTTATTCATTAAGGGCCAAGCTGGAAAGTTTATAATTATATGCTTGGTATGAAAATAAAGCACATATTTTTATCAGTGCAAAATAGCACCTCATCACCACAGCGGTTTGCTCCCACCAGCTTCTTCCTGTGAACATGAATGTCAAACTTTCTGAGCATCACAAGGTCTCAAGTATCTTTCTGCTGCCTTAATACATCTTTAACCACTTTTACCCTGTGCTTTGCAAAAACCTTCAACCTTAATCTTATCGCAGCCAAAAAGAAGTCTAGTGTTTACAGAAGGTATTGGATCTCAAACAGTGTTTAAAGGAATCGTTCATCCAAAATGGATCATTCTGACATCATTTACTCAGCCTCATATGGTTCCAAATCCATATTTTCTTTCTTCAGTGAAACACAAATAGAGTTGTTTTGAAGAAAGTTAAGGTCTAAGGAAAAATAAAACAGCATAGAGTAGCAAAAAAAAACCTACTGTATTATATTCAAGTGAACAGAAACATACATTGTACCTTTCAAAGGTTTGGGGTCAGTAAGGTTTTTAATGTTTTTGATCTAATGCCTCACTTGATTTAAAAACAAAACAAAATACAAAACAAAACAAAAAATTGTGAAATGATTTTACAATTTAAAATAACTGTTTTCTGTTTGAATATATTTTAAAATGTAATTTATTTCTGTGATCAAACTTGAATTTTCAGCATCATTACTCCAGTATTCAGTGTCACATGATCCCTCAGAAATCATTCTAATATGCTTATTTGCTGCTAAAAAAAAAAAAAAAAAAAAAAAAATCAGATTGCTATCAATGATGAAAACAGTTTTGCTGCTTCACATTTTTGTGGAATCCATGATAATTTATTATTTTTTTTATTTTTTCCAGGATTCATTGATGAATACAAAATTAAAAAGAATCGCATTGATTTGAAATAGAAATATTTTGGAACGTTATAAATGTCTTTTATTGTCATGTTTGATCAATTTAAGGCATCCTCGCTGAATAAAAGTAGGCTATTCGTTAAAAAAAAAAAAAACTTACTGACCCAATTTTTTTTACTTTATCATAGCTCTAAAATTTCAGATCATATTCAAATTTGCCACAATGTGATTAGTCAAAAGATAATAGCTTTTAGCATTATGAACACTAATTACGCTTGGATATGGGATGTAATAACTATATTTAAAGAGCAAACACAACAATTTGGTGTAGGAAACAAATTTCACTCATGAATTGCTTGTAAAACATACTCCAGAAATCTTTGTTTTATTTACAACTTACTGTTTTTGGAATGCTGTATCGATCAATCAATTTTTATTTTTATTTTTTCTAAAAGCAGTCAAAACACTTACATACCTTCGTTGTTGTTTCACAAGCCAAGGAATTATGAAGCTGCTCCTATTTATGAGCCTATTTAAGCCCAAACGCTGCTCGCTTTGAGTGACAAGCTTAACAAATGAGCTGAGGGATCTAAAATTCACAAGTCAGGCCTCTTTCAACAGCAGATCCTTGAACATATTGAGGCTTTTCTGAGTATCTGCCCTTGAGGGTCAAGCGGGCCATATGCTGAAAGTCTTGGAGGTGGTCGAGGTTATTTCATGAGCTTCCAGATGACCCTGGCTCAGCGGAGTGTGTCATAACCAGCCTGGATAATTTCCCCATTCAGGAGTGTCAGATCAGAGCTCGCTTCAGCAAACACACCGAGGCCGAGCACCTGGAACTGTGCAGCTATTTAGCATAGTCAATTAATGTCGACACACACTGGGGGAGAAAGCTGGAAAGATACATACTGATGTCGAACTTATCTTTATTATTATTTTTTTTTTTATATATATAGTGGATTAACTTTACAGAGTATAAACCGATGAGGATGCATTAAAATTTTAACAAATTTCATCTACATACACTACTGTTCAGAAGTTTGGGGACGGTAAAATGTTTTTGAAAAAAAGTGTCTTCTACTAACCAAAGCTGCATTTGTTTATACAGTATGAAACCGTATAATTGTGAAATATTATTACGATTTAAAATAACTGTTTTCTATTTGGATATATTGCAAAAACTGAATTTTCAACAACATTACTCCAGTCTTCAGCGGAACATACTGCTCAGGAAACATTTCTGATAAATATATCATACAAAAAATGATTATTTGATGAATAGAAAGTTAAAACAACAGTATTTGTTAGAAAAAAAGAACCTTTTCAATTACTATGAAATGCTTTTACTATTACTTTAGGTTTTGTTTAATGTATTTACACTGAATAAAACCTTTATTTTTTTTTTTTCAGGATAACAGAGATGGGATACATACATAGTGCTCTGCATGTGAGAGTCTACAGAAATTTTCAATTAAGTTTAAAATTATCATATTTGCATTTACATTAGATTACATATACTGTTAAATATTGCATTTCTAATTACACTGAACTTCTTTAAAAACTCATAGCTACTACTTCATTCATACTTTGCAGTAATGCATGACATATTTGTAATTTCTCTTGCGATGCATTATGGGATTGTCTTGGTACATGGAGTTCCCAAACACTTTTTGAAGATAAGCAACAGGTCTTAAAAAGAGACATAAAACACTGTCCCAGACTCGCACTCCTAAACTAGCCTCTCGTTAAACACTGATTACAGCATGCATATGAGCATAATCCGACATGGATTATATGAATAAGAATATTTTTAAGCTGTATTTGAGCTGTTTATGAGATGACATGACTGTGCATGGTCACTTACGATCCAGTCCACTTTCAAGCTCTTGTCCAAACCTTGTGAACTGCCTAAATAGCATTTTTATACATCATAGGCACACTTTGGCTGTGAAGTTTGTCGCAAAACAATATACACTAAACAATGTTGTTGCTTAAAATACCTTATTTTGGCCCAACATCACATGTATTCGAATAAAGTAATCCCAAAATGCACTGCCTTCAAATCTGTGCACCATCTTAAATAATGAAGGGTGCAAATCTTTCATTTAAATATATTGTGTGCAGTCCAGAAAAGTATTAATTTACATAAATCAGGTGCATCCAACTTGCATGCACATTCACATAAAGCAATGCATACTATATAGCAAATCTAATCTGTGTGATTGTTAATATCATCTCAAATTTGAACTATATTATTGGCCAGCTCTCTATATAAAATTGCACGTTTGTAAGTATGCATACATACTGTATATTTACGTCAAGAAATGTATAGCTTACTATATAGCAAATCTCAATTGCTTGATTGCTTGCGTTGTTGCAAAATTAAGATTACGATTTTCTGTAAACTGCTTTAATATGTTATGAAATGTGCTATGGAAATAAATCTGACATGACATAAAAAATGCACACTAAATGTTTACACTAAATATTGGATCATTGCATATTGGAGTATTTAGAGTAAAAAAAAACTACTAATTTGCATCTTAATAAATATAGTAATAAAGTAGTTGTTAAGTTTAGGTATGGGTTAGGGTTAAGGGATCTAATATATGGTCATGCAGAATAAGGTATTAATATGTGTGTTTAGTACTAATAAACAGACAATATGCTAGTAATATGCATGCCAATAAGCAACTAGTTAATAGTGAGAATTGGTCTCTAAACTTAAAGTGTTACCATAATTTGGAAAGAAAAGAATGAAAGTCCTGCCAAAGAGTTAAAATAGGTATAGTCTTTAACCTTATTTATGTTAAAAAAGCGACAACCCGAATCCCGGAAATGTTGGGACGTTTTTTTTTATTATTATTTGAATAAAATGAAAACTAAAAGAATTTCAAATCACATAAGCCAATATTTTATTCACAATAGAACATAGAGGACTTAACAAATGTTCAAACTGAGAAATTTTACAATTTTATGCACAAAATGAGCTAATTTCAAATTTGATGCTGGCTACAGGTCTCAAAATATTTGGGACGGGGGCATGTTTACCATGGTGTAGCATCTCCTCTTCTTTTCAAAACAGTTTGAAGACATCTGGGGATCAAGGTTATGAGTTTCTGGAGTTTTGGTGTTGGAATTTGGTCCCATTCTTGCCTGATATAGTTTTCCGGCTGCTGAAGAGTTCGTGGTCATCTTTAACGTATTTTATGATGTATTCGTTTAATGATGCGCTTAAATGAAACACTTTTCCGCTTTGAAAGAGTCCATTTTAAATGAGTCTTGGCCCACAGGACATGACGGCGCTTCTGGACCATGTTCACATGTGGCTTCCTTTTTGCATGATGGAGCTTTAGTTGGCATCTGCAGATGGCAGTGCGGATTGTGTTTACCAACAGTAGTTTCTGGAAGTATTCCTGGGCCCATTTAGTAATGTAAATGACAGAATCATGCTGATGAGTGATGCAGTGTCGTCTGAGGGCCTGAAGACCACAGGCATCCAACAAAGGTCTTCGGCCTTGTCCCCTTACACACAGAGATTTCTCCAGTTTCTCTGAATCTTTTGATTATGTTATGCACTGTAGATAATGAGATTTGCAAAGCCTTTGCAATTTGAAGTTGAGGAACATTGTTTTTAAAGTATTCCACAATCTTTTTACGCACTCTTTCACAGATTGGAGAGCCTATGCCCATCTTTACTTCTGAGAGACTCTGCCCCTCTAAGACATCCCTTTTATGGCTAATCATGTTAGAGACCTGATGTCAATTAACTTAATTAGTTGCTAGATGTTCTCCCATCTGAATCTTTTCAAAATTTCTTGCTTTTTCAGCCCTTTGTTGCACCCGTGCCAAATGTTTTGAGACCTATAGCAGGCATCAAATTTGAAGTGAGCTCATTTAATGGATAAAATTGTAAAATTTCTCCATTTAAACATTTATGTTCTCTATGTTCTATTGTGAATAAAATATTGGCTCATGTGATTAGAAAGTCTTTTAGTTTTCATGTTATTCAAATTTAAAAAACGTCCCTACATTTCCGGAATTCGAGTTGTACATTTCTAGTGCTATTGTTGTCAGATTTTAATGAAAAGTAATCTTGGCATACTTGCATCTTCTTTTGAGGTGAATAGGAATGCAGGCAGAGTATACTTCAGGCATTTTGGACAGTCTTGTTAGCAAGATAGCCACCACCACAAAAGTGAATTAAAGTGCTCCATTACAGACTTTGGCACAAGTCGAATCTCGCATGGAAAAAAATAGTTGTAAATGACTATTAACTTAAGTACAACTCACTGAAGATCATTTCAAATGAGTCACACATGAGCTTCCACTTTATGCTACCTTTGTAGGCAACGAAGCATTAGGTAACAGAGAATCTGCCTGATATGAACCATTCCAGCTCTGATTCCTCCAATGGCGTCAGTACAAGATCTAAAATATACTTATAATTGCAGACAAGCACACATACTCACACCCCCACTCTGTTTCCTCTCACTGTCTGACTTTCTGCATACACATCATTAGTTATATAATGCTTCATAACATTTCCAGCCATATGATTATGACAGCACGATGGCTCTTTCCAGCACTATGTGCCTAACAGGTATTAAACCAAGCATAAAGTACACTAACGTTCCCAAACCTCCTCTCACTGCACAGCAGGGACATTCCAACAGTTGAAGAGGCGTACTGTAAAAATTAAAATTACAAGGCTTCAGTTCATATGTCAGTTGGGCCCTTCGGAGGGAGCTTGATTGCGATACAGAACTCGGCAAAGCTTGAAGTCCAAGCACAGATTGCGAAGCAGATTGGTTGCTAATGTGATGTAGGCAGGAATCCTTCAGGTTCTCGAAAACAGACCAGAGCGAACCGAACGACCAAATGCGCTTGTTGGAGTTTTGTTTGGTGTGTCGCCTCATGCTGTTTGGGGATCAGCTTTGTGATGAAATCACAGACGAATACTGAGAAAATACTTGAAATGTCAAGACAAAGGGCTGAATACAAAGAAAGAGCAACAAACACACAACGGCTCTAACAATACTGATGTGAACCTACATTCATAAACTACAATCTACTCAAAATTTAAAATGAAATCATTTAAAATTGGTGCTTTTTAAAAGTGAATTTCTAATTTGAAGTATAATTATTTGTAATATAAAATATTTTTGGGCATTCTAAATTTGTAAGCAGAAATACAAATTATTTACTGTATGTATGTATTAGGGTAGTTGGCAAATAAAAATTGTACTGTGTCCTATGGTGTGACATAGCAAAAATGTTGAAAAAAACTTAACACACAAATAACATGAGAAAAATGTATCTTCATTCTTAGAGTTACAAATAGCATGAGAGAGGTTTCTCTTCAATATTAGAGGTTCTTTTTTTTCTGTCACACCATAGGACACACTGATACGTCAACTACCCATTTATTTATGCATTTATTTATGATCTGGAAAAATCATTGTGATTAAAAGAAAGAAAGAAAGAAAGAAAGAAAGAAAGAAAAAGAAAAAGAAGAAATTATGAATGGTATAACTTTTTTTTAAATCCCTTTTTAAAATAACAGTTCACTATTGTCTGGGGGGTAAATAAGTAAGTGTGATGAGGGAAATCAAAACATTAAATTTAAATTAAACAATGTTTAATTAATGTTAATTAATATATGTTATTGATTAAGTGCCTAAATTAAATTTATCCATATAACTTTAAATATATAAAAAAATGTAGAATTGTAAAATTATTATTATTAAGATTATAATAATATTATATTATTATATTAATATATAATAATATTAAATTATATATTTAAAAATATAAAATGTCACAATATTTTACTTTATTATTATTATGATTATTATTATTATTATTATTTTGCATGTTTTTAGCATGTCGTTTAAGTGCTGCTCTAGACATTTGATTATCTTACCACAAAAAAAAAAAAAAAAAAAAGCTGCATGTATTTGCA
>JAFVLL020015223.1:0-166653 GCA_021397915.2 Tor tambroides
AGGCGATTTTCTCAATATTTTGATTTTTTTGCACCATCAGATTCCAGATTTTTAAATAGTTGTATCTCGGCCAAATATTGTCCTATCCTAACAAACCATACATCAATGGAAAGCTTATTTATTTGGCTTTCAGATGATGTATGAATCTCAATTTCGAAAAACTGACCCTTATGACTGGTTTTGTGGTCCAGGGTCACATATGTATATTTTAATATATTGTAAATTGTAATTTATGGTGGTGGTGACAAAGCTTAATTTTCAGCAGCCATTACTCCAGGTGTCAGTGTTCATTCATTCTAATATGCTGATCTGATGCTCAAGAAACATTTCTTATAATAAATGTTGTGAAAAGTTGTGCTGAATAATATTTTTGTAGATTCTAGATGTTTTTTTTAGGATTCTTTGATGAATAGAAAGTTCAAAAGAACAGCATTTACTTGAAATCCAAATCTTTTGTGAAGTTATAAATGTCTTAACTGTGATTTTTGATCAATTTAATATATTCTAGCTGAATAAAAGTATTAATTTTAAGTAAATATGCAGAATTCTAAGTTAAACATAAAATTGATCATGTGGTGTGACTGTCCAGGATGTTTTTTTCTTGTCTTCTGAAAAAGTCGAGGTAAAATTAAAATAATAGTCCACCCAAAAATAACAATTTTGTCATCATTTATTCACCCTCATGTTGTTCCAAACCTATATAAGTTTCTTTCTAATGCTGAACACAAAAGAAGATATTTTGAAGAAATTTGAAGGGCCAAACAGTTGTTGGTCCCCATTGACTTCCATTGCATAGAAAGAAATATTATGGAAGTCAATGGGGACCATCAACTGATTGATTACCAGCATTCTTCAAAATATCATCTTTTATGTTCAACATAAGAAAGAAACTCATACAGGTTTGGAACGACATGAGCGTGAGTAAATGATGACAAAAAATTTTCACCCAACCTTTTTGGGTGAGCTATCTCTTTAACATTCATTTTATTAAGATTTTATTAACATCATTTTTAGAAACAAACCCTAAATGAGTAATTTTAGGACCATCTGTATACATCGAGAAGAATAGACAACATCTCTGACGGATGTCAAAAGTGACTTATTTACCAAGATAATGACTTTTGTTGTCATACTGTGACAAAAAATACAGTAACTTACTTTACCATCTACTTTAGATTCACTGTTATGTATCAATTTGTGTGCCACAAGGATGATATCAGTTAGGCCACAGATGGTTTAACTGCATGACACATGTTGTTTGGTAAGTGGTATATCTAATGCAGCATTAGATGCTAGGGATACTACCTTTAAAAGTGTGTGCATGTGAGCTTATGTGTGGTTTTAACAGTGTGTGTGTGCACGCATATTTTGTTCTATCTATCTGTTATCTCCCATGTTACATATGACTCTAATTTCCCTAAATATGGTGTGTGTCCATGTGAATATATCAGGGTGCAGGGGAATTTCCCCCAAGGTAAAGACAACCTCTGATTCGCAGCAAAACATCCTGTGAGAGCCATCACACTTTTCTGCACTTCCTGTTCAGCGTTACACACTTGCCTGTTTCTTCAGGAGGTAGTTACATTAAGCCCACTGACTGTTAACATCTTTCATCTCTGTTAACAGCTCTACCTTTATCTCACCTAAAACATAAAACTATAGACACCCACAGTGACGTGATATTTGCTAGATATTTGATATATGCTGAGCCATAAGAAAAACTCAAAATAAGTAGGTGAACACAATTAATTTGTTCTAAGGATGAAAAAACATACAAGTGTATAGGAAAATGTTCAAAACACAAATCAAACCAACCCAGAAACTACTGAAAAAGTTACGAACAGCTTATTCATGCATCATGCATCTTAGACCAAAGAACAAACGATCCAGACACCCCTAACACTCTCAGACACTTAAGTACACAAACTTCCTGTTTTATAAAAAAAAACAACAAAAAAACAGAACATGCTGTTCTACCTAAAGAAGAACCCCTGAACCACAGCACCTCTTCTACACCAGTGGAGCAAAACCTACACACATAACACCTATCCACTCACACACACTCACACACACACACACACACACAGAGAGAGAAGCAAACAGTATGTCCAAGAACTTAAATCACTGCATGTATGTGTGAGAGGTCATAGGTCAAACTTCAAAATTCACAATATTACTAACTAACAAAGAAATGTTTTAACACAGTGTGAATATTTGTTTTATCAAAAGTATTAGTCAGTTAATAATTAGCTCATTGTCTTCATAGATCAGCTCATTTGTCTGTAAAGCTTATTTTATTAAAAATATTGTCATTTAATACAGCATGGGCATCTTGTATACGTCTGAAGTATTGTCTGTTTAAAGTTTAAAACAGACAAAAAAATAGTGTTACTATTAATACGAAATTCAGAAAAATTTATTATACTGTATATATACACATATATATATATATATATATATATATATATATATATATATATATATATATATATTAGTAGTGTCAAAATTAGCGCGTTAACGCATGCGATTAATTTTTTCAGATTAACGCGTTAAAAATATTTAACGCAATTAACGCAGAGGCGGGGCTAGGGTTGGCCACCCCATTCGCAACTGCTGCCTCTCTCTTTTTCCTTGAAAAGGATTGTGTTTATTTAGATGCAGAACGTCTTTATGACCACATCAAACGGGAGATGCTTTCAGACGCGCTCTAACTTCGCCTCTGCGCCAGGCGCAAGTCAAACGAGCGCGGAAAAGATAGCCTACTCTGCTCGTAGCGCGCGCTCTTCAAATACACGCACAAGGTGCCGGCGCGCACTGTAGCCTGTATCATTTCATGTCAAACAGCGAAAGAAACTACGTGCATGCAATGTCCTAGTTATGCCGTCAGTTAAGGCATGAAGTTACCAAAAAGGCGATTAAAGCTGCCTTAAAACTGCGTGCATGCAATATGTTATATATGCGTCACATTTAAGAACATGTCTCTGAAATGATTTTAAAAACTGTCCTGAGGCACCCCAGCACTGTCTCCCTCATCTAAAACACCCGATTCAACTCGTCCGCTCATTAGTAGAGACTTTAAGACCTGAAGTGGGTCAGAAAAGGTAAAGAGAGTTGTGAGAAAATAAGACGCATGTCATATCACGTCACGTTCAGCAGCAGCAGCTTTTAAAGCTATAGCAGGCAAATAAGCTAATAACCAGCTGCTGTCTATTAATGTCTATTAATCCAAGAACCAAAGAAAAAAAGAGGAAATCAATAACTTTTTTATAGCTTTAAGGGGTTCATCTATATTTAATTTAGAATTTAGTGTTTAGTAAGTATTCATTTTCTGTATATTTTTGCTGAAGGGCACAAGTAGCTAAATATGTAATTTATTATAATAGGTTCATGTGATGATTGTTTTAAGTTCACTTAAATTAGAAGTTAAGTCTAATAAATGTTAAAATTTATAGATCTAAATTATACTGAAATGCTGACTGGCTACAGTCAATGGTTAAATATTCAGGGGAAAAACTATTTTATAGAGACATCAGTAGTGATGCTTGTATTGATATCAGTGATGCTGGCCTTCAATCATAAAAAAGATGCCATTAAAGAAATATTAAAAATATACTGTCTTTATGTTGTTTGTACATTGTACATTTGAAGAGTGAATGCAAAATTATTGCAATATAAAAGTATATTTAAAAACTTTAATGTTAGGTGGAATTAATCGCGATTAATCGCGATTAATTTTTAGAAAAATGTGCGATTAATTAGTTAATTTTTTTTAATTGATTGACACCACTAATATATATATATGTGTGTGTGTGTGTATAAAATGCATAAATCATGCTTTATAGATTATAAGATATCTGTCATCTCTAAAGTCCTTATCAATGTTCATAATTAATATGGTCATGGTTTCTTATTTTTTTTAATTAATACTCAGCAAGGATCAATTAATTTGATGAAAAAATACAGTTAAGACATTTATACTGTTAAAAAACGATTTCTGTTTCAAATAAATTATATTCTTTCTTTTCAATTCATCATAGAATCTTGAAAAATCACAGTTTCCTCAAAAATAATAAGCAGCTGTGTTCTCAACATTGATGTTAATAATAAGAAGTGATTCTGGAACAGCAAATTAGCACATGAGAACGATTTCTTAATGAATAACTTGCATTTTAAAATATATTAAAATTAAACAAATTCATATTAAATTGTAATAACATTTCACAATATTACTACTGTGGTTCTGAATAATAAATGCAGCCTTGGGGAGCATAAAAGACTTAATAACAATAAACAAATCCTACTGACCCCAAACTTTAAAAGATAGTGTATTTTTGATGTCACTGCTAAAAATAGATCAAACATGAAGAAAAATAACAAAAAATGTAAGAACCCAAAAAACAACTGTGATCCAAACATGTCTAAACAGGTCTACTTACAGGTAGGCCTAAAAAACCGTACAGAGCTGAGTTTAAGGGGGGAAGGGAAGCGAGCGCTCACACAAATATTCACATATCAACACACAGAGGCTTGCATTCAGCCATGAGGCTCAGGGCCTTTTAGACCTAATGAGGTCTAATCACAGTCTTTGGCATTTCTCAAAACAGTATTCCTTCACTTGCGCGCTCTCTCTCTCTCTCTCTCGTTGCTCAACTAGAGCTGTTTGTCTCCACAGCTACTTAACAGACTGACTTAAGTATGAGAATGAGCACTGTGTCGCTACACAAATATGTGAGGGGTGGGGTGAGGGGATTCAGAAATAACACGCATAGAACACATACTGACATGAGAAGGGGAATGTGAGGAACTTTGTGTGTGTCAACAGTTATAATGTCTGCTAACATTAGAAGCTATAGGTGCAATAGAGTAAATGTACTGTATGTCAAGTTCTCAAAACTGCATTTTATGCAGCAGCAGAACTATGTACTTATAAAACTTTGTGCACTGTATTTAACTATTGGGAGGCATTTTATTACAAAAAGTTTGTGACACTGTCCGTCCTGTCCTTTAGTTACCCTTTTAAAAGCTAGATGGTGGGGCTATTGTGTTGCAACAGGCATTTGAGATCAGATTCATGCTCACACACACTTCCACTACCTCATTCACAATGTGAGCCCCCTCTCCCTGTTCTCTCTATTGTGTCACACAACACACACAGACCAACTCCCCTCAGCTCAACTCTTTCAGCTTCATCCTGAGATGGTAAACAAGCCAAGATAGGGGTAGATCATTGGGGGTGGGGGGAGAAAGTGCCACTGATTCATTTCATAACTCAAGGGTAACTAACACCTGTCCTTGACCCTGTTCTGAACTTTACTACTACTTGCCTTACACATCAAGGAATGTTCATATGAGTCTTGCAACAACATGATATTGTTTGCACTCTTTTAATGCAGTGTAGGGCCATTCACGCAGAATGCAATTTTACATTACACTGCGCTGCTTTTCCATTGTTTAAGTAAATGTGTTATACAGACGTGTTAGACTGCTGCACTCACATGTCACATCCTATGAAATGAAATGAATTTGTGCCAAATAAATGCTGTTTTTATTGTAAAAAATAAAATAAAATAATTTGTTGGCGCCGATAGCCTCGTGGTTAGTGCGTCGACATGCAGCTGCCCTCACAGCGACCCGAGTTCGATTCCCCCCTCGAGGTCCTTTGCTGATCCTGCTCCCCTCTCTCCACCCAATACTTTCCTGTCATCTCTCCACTGTCCTCTCAAAATAAAAAAAAGGCACAAAAAGCCCATAAATATAACATATACAAAAACTAATTCATACAGTATATTTAAATTAGCTACTTTTTGTTAGTAGCCTGTGTAAAAACATTTCAACTGCAGTTTAACTTCTTATAATTGAGTAACTTGGGAAGTTTCAAAGCAGCTTCCCAAACACTGCTAGCCACTAAATGTCTTCAGTGAAATGTGTGCTGACAGGTGGCAGATGAATCTAGACCGTCATATTGCATGCCCAAACAACTAGCAGCTGAAAACACAAAGACAAACAGACAGTACAAAATGTGCCCTCACAAGCCACAGACTCTCGCTTGCTTGAAATGTGTAAAAATGTTCCTCTTTTGGGTTTTGCTACCGTTATTTGCATATAAACTCTATTTAGCTTTGTCACATAATTTGTTGTCCCGCGATCAGACTGTCCTCTTTATTTGTTCCTATTAGCACATAATGACTAAGATTAGGCCTATCAATTAGATAACAGAAATCCCAAACACTCGGCTATGGTCTGCAATAAATGTGGCATATCAGCTCGAGCCTTCTGCTTGGTTCAACTCCCCTGCTAACATACTAATAGACAATGATACCAATTAAATATACCTTCTTGCAGCATAACAATTTAACAAACGTATAGGGATGCATGGTATATTGGTTGGTCAATATTATAGCTCATTTTCACTACATTTATCAATATCAAATGCTAACTTAATCTTAAATCAATCATTTTTAATTTAGACCATTTATTAATTATTGGTCAAAACATAAAAATTATTTTTTGTCTTATCAGCCTGAATTGTAATATCATACATCCCTCCAAATACCACACAGCGCAATTATGTATTTCAGTGAACTGGAAGGACATCATACTTGGATTGTTTCGAACATGTATTTGTCTAATAACACTCTTTGGAATCCTTGTTTGTTATGTTTATCAGTCAAAAATATGGCAGCCATGCAAAGTAGCAGACCTGTTTCTCATTTGCACCGACCTAGAAAATGTCACAAAGAGGGTCATACAGAGTGGAAGGCAAGTGTCACAACCACAGCAATAGATCAAGCCTTCAAAAACAACACAATTTTCAAAAAAGACATGCGTACTGCCCACTGTTACAGACACCTACAAGTATGCTTGTCTTGATTCTTTCACAATGAAGGGTCCTGTGCCTTCCACTCCAGATAGTTTCCTGTTGTTAATGCATTAAAATCAGCACATTTTCTACAGTCAACATCTCTGTTTACTAGAATGGTCAACTGGCTTTATTAAATTGAATGCATTAGCTAATCAAGTTAGGTAAATTGACATCCAATGGGAAGAAAAACAAGACTGACACTGAAATAGAACTTCTCTCAAAAAGTCTGACTCCCTCATGATGAAATACCTCAATCAAAAGTAGATGCACTATGAAGGCATGTTTTGTTAGTATGGTGGTTTTAAAGTGCAGAAAAGCCTTTTTTTTTTTTTTTGGCAGATGGGAGCTACTTGGGATATGATTCCAGGAATGCCTAAACAGGGGCAATAAAGGGAGTAGCTAAGGATGCAGCAGAATCAGCGGTTTAATGTGGGTCAACTCCTTTTGTCTCCCAGGCATCACCAGGCAAAACAAACAGTTCTCCGTTTTCCTAGAAATTTCTGGGACATATCCTACCATATGGTCCACACCCCCTTTTTCAAGCCCCCTTTCCATCTTCTACATGCTTCTGTCTCACTCTCTCTTTTTTTCAGTTAGCAATGTTCTTTTTTACACAGAACACAAACACATTCTAGGATTCTGGAGGTGTGTATCCTCTCAGCCAATCACGGTGCGCTCATGCTGTGCATCTCAACCAATGACAGAGCAGTAGGGGTGGAGCCAGCATCTGTGAGCGACAGTGCTACTTGTTTATCACTGTACCCCTTCTCTTTCTTTTATCATCTCCCTTTCTCTTTTTCATTCTCCCCCCTCTCCCTCTCTACTAATGAAACAGAGGTCAGGATCTGGCATAAATAGACTCCCATATTGGAAGGTATTCAGAACCCCACCGCCCACACATACTGATGACAGTTATTAAGTAAGTTGGTCGGAGGGTGGGGCTGGCCCATAACTCCAACTGAAAGCACTATCTGTACTGAACAGAAGCAATAACACCTGGCCATTAGCTCTACTGGTTGAGTCAAAACACACACACATACACACTCAGTGTTAATTCAATCCAGCTATAAAGTCAGTCATTATCACAAAATAAACTCAGACAGAGAGAACGTGAAATGATACGAGAGATATTAAATTGGCACAGCTATGTAAGAGATGGGTTGCCAGGGACAACAGTCAGTTTTTCAGTTTAGCAGTCATTATATAAATATATTTGACCAGAGAACCCTGCATTTGAATACTTGAATACTTTGAATACAAGCTGGCTTTGATGGGTTTTTTTAATAGTTACTTATGTAACATCAATTTCAAACCTACAAATATTTGTAAACCAAATGGTTTTATTTCAAATAAAGGGGGAAAATAATTAGTGTTTAATTAATATTTAGTTTTACAATAGTTTTGGCATGCCACATTTTAAACCATGTCACAAAGCTTGTGTATCTGTTGTAAGGTCATTCTAGGCATCAGGATCATTCAAGTTCAAGCTCTAAAACAAGAACATTATAACGTGCATCTAAAACTGTCCCACAAACATGATCCAATGAGTTCACATAAGGTTATGGTCAAGTTATGAAGTCTATGATCGTCAGAAGCAAGCTAACAGTCTTGGCTGCATATCATACTGCAACATATTCAACTAGGGCCATTGCATAACACAATCCATAGCTGACAAATTTATCAGTCAAGCCATTTGCTAACACATTTGGCTCCTAGCAGGCTTTTGTGTCTTTACACTGATTTATATAAAGAGCTAGTTTATGTGTTTTCTCAAATAACTGGAAAAAATGTGTGGAAAAACTATTCCTTTTTGAAATAAAAATAACTTTGCAATATATTTTAGCAACAGTTACTAACTAAAAACAATCCACATAAGGCCCACTGTGTGGCTTTGGGTTTGATATTAACCTTCAGTTGTTAAATAAATACTGTATAAAAAAAATAATGTCACATGAATATCTTAAGACTGTCAGACAGCTGACCACACTGCCCACATCCAGACAGAGAAGATGGCGGCAGGTGACACTGCTGTGGAAACCTCAACTAAAAATACAAGCATATCCAGACATACCAATAATAATGTCAGGACTGCTGTCTTCAAAGGGGTTTTGTCTGTCTGAAAAACACAAAACAATACACGCACACACAGACACACTAACAAGCAAGCCAGACTGCCGTTCGTGAGAGAGACGAATATTGCGCGATTGTTTTGTTATACTCTTCCCTAAATGTGTGCAACGTGTTATCGAATGACTCAGCACCAGCTCTGGCACACGTGTTGCTAAATCAGGGTTAGAGGTGGGTCACTGATTCAAACCTGTCCTAAGACATCCGCTTGGCAGAGCAATCAAGCCATACCTCGCCAAGCACAACATTCAAAATGCCATATCAGCTTTTTTTGTATGCTTGAACTGGTGCAGGCCTGTCAGTTGTTTACTTCTGTGGCTAAGATAGGTTGCTGTGAAGATAAGGAAATACAGATGAGAGTGTGACACTTTGACTATGTTGATTAGCTTGGTAAAAGCTCTGTGATCATTCTACAATCAAATGTTGGTCAAAACAAAACATGAACATACAGAAAAATTTCACTGTCTATAACAGGGGTGTCAAAATCAGTTCCTGGAGGGCCAGTGTCCTGCAGAGTTTAGCTCCAACCCTAATTTAACACACCTGAATCACTAATCAAGGTCTTCAGGATTGTTAGAAACTTCTAGGCAGGTGTTTAGGAGCTGGACAGTGCCCCTCCAGGTGCAGTGTTTGACATGTGATCTATACCAACCCTGTTGAAAAAAACAACATATGCTGGTTAGGTATGTTTTGAAGCATGGCTGCTGGTTTGAGCTGGTTTAAGCTGGTCCTGAGCTGGTTTAAGCTAGTTATGTGCTGGTCATGAGCTGGTTTAAGCTGGTCATGTGTTGGTCCTAAACTGGTCCTGAGCAGGAACTAGTTGCTTAGGACCAGCACATGACCAGCTAAGGACCAGCTTAAACCAGCTCAAACCAGCAGCCATGTATTATTTTTAATCTTGTTATTTATACCACAGAAGGTTAATTTAGTTACAACAGATATAACAGAAAGATTGGTATTATTACATTTTTAAATACAAAATTTGTACCAAAGTACCAGCACTATGTGTTTGATCAGAGAGGCGGAAAATGCCAAGTGTCTGGAGGGAGACATAAACATGGCTAACATTCAGGTTACGAAATTAATAGCCCTGTTTTCTGTTCTTCCTTTCACTCCTCACTCTCCCTATCTCTCTCTAGATGTGACTCATCTCTCACTCCTTTTATTCAACTTCTAAACATTCCACCTCTCAAAGTTTACTTATGAATGAGTTTGTCTTTTCATCTTTGTTGACTTCATTTTTCTGATTTTTCAACTTCTCACTGCCTCAGACATCACAGTGATCTGTTGCTTGCAGACATGCCAAGCTGTTCGGGTTCCAATTTATGTACACTTTGTACCTGCAAAAGGCTAAGAGTGATAACCATCAAAGAAAGCTTTCCAAGCTTTCCAAAGCTTCCATCAGAAGACCTGCTGAGATGCTTAAACAGTGAGGCCTGCATCAAATCACAACAAAGAAGAAGATGCTACTTGCAAGGATGAATGACGTGAATTGACTCTATAAGCATGAAAGGCCTGTTCCACTGTTGCATTAACTGGAGATTCATACCAATCCCAATGCACAATGTAAACACTGAAATGTAATCTCAGCATTCCTCAAGAGGCATGCTCTTTCTCCAGTGTTGGCCAAGAATTGTGCGTCATGCTTCTGTCAAACTTTAGAACATAGTGTTACTGCAAAATGCGACTTCACAAAGGCTGCAGCAAATCGTTTCTGCCAACCCAGTGGAAAATGATGCACATATATAGGGGGGCTTTATTACAATGAAGAGGGTTTTCCATCCTACACCTGCCATTGTCTTTTCTGTAGTTTTCCAATGAATATAAAATTACACAGGAAACAGAAATTGCTTCCATAAAGCTCAAATACTGGGATCAAAGCAGATGTTACTTTAGAATAACAAAAAGTGGTGCTATGGAGAGAATGCACATGGACAGTGTTATGCAATAAAGGTTAATGGTCAGTTTTAATATTTTTGGGTTTTGACTCAAAGTATCCTGCACAGTCACCAGACCATCCAATCTCCAAACAGATTTCTTCTTCTACTTCGCCTGACAACTCAAGTCTATTTCTGTTCTCTATTTCACATCCCTCGAATTTCCGTTTTTTTTTTTGACCTATGACATTCTTATGCTCTATAACAACACACACACACACACAAAAATAATACCACTTCCTCTTTGAGTCTGGTTACACGTGGGTTCTGTGGCACGTGTGGCTGTGGCTCACGTTGCATCTTTTTATTTGCAAAAATACAGCATATAAAATCAACTTATCCCCCCACTTCTGGTGCCCCGGATGTGGCCATAATCGAAGCTGGAAACTTCTCAAGGTGGTTTGTTTCATCTGACACAAATGATGATGTATCAAAATGTCAGTCTCCATTTATGTCTTTATGAAGAATGAAAGCAGATGTTTATTTCAATAAACTGAATCAGTTACTCTCATAGAAACACAAAGAACACTTTAAATGTGACAGATTCATTGAGAAGCATCAAGATGTCAGAGGTGCTTACATCTATAAAAACTAAATTACAGCTGCCTGGGTTTAACATGCACTTCACAGAACATAGGAAATACTTCATTTGTGGTTTTATGGATGGAAGGCTATCATGGTGAAGCACTTCTCACAACAATAAAAAAGTGTCCAGAACCTGTCCATGATGTGCTTGATGAAAAAGTTAAACATTGGTTTTCTCTTCCAAACACATGAACAGCTGCGAAAGCTCTCATTTAGCCCTTTATAGAGTATAAACACGCTCATACAAAAATATCCATGAGCTCCAAATTTGACATTTACAGTACTAAAAAAATCTAAAATAAGCTTTTCAATCTTTATACTTATGACACACTGACATACGTTCACTTATTTAGCCCAAGAGGATAAAGTTTGGCTGGATAGCACAGACCCTTCTGATAGATGTTCAGCAATTCCAAATTAGCTGTGTATTCGAAATAAATAGCATCTGCAAGCATAATATTACATTATAATACAGTTGATGTTTCACCAATAGCCAATCCTCGTTTGGAGGGCTCTTAAAAGCATTCAAATTGATATTTTTTCCTTGCCTTTCACATCACAGTTTAGGATAGCTGTTAGTGAAGGTCATGCCAATCAACATTGTTGTGATGTAATTTTCCTGCATGTAATGGGTCTGCCAGCTGAGCAACTGCTGTTTGGATATAATGGTATTGTAGACATTCATTTAGCAATCTAATCCTGACTGTTTTCTTGACACCAGTAGTAAAGAAATAAAACAGTTCTGCAAGCATTTAGGTCAAGCGGTGGAAATTTCCGCTGTATCAAGCTTAAGGCAGTCAAATTAGTAAGTGGTTTTATGATGAGGTAATGGCACCCTCTGGTGTTCATATTTTTACACTATGGGGAAAAACTTGGTTTTGTGGTAACTCACCAAATCACCACAGTATTGTCACAGTGTGTCCAGTTGCCAAACACAGCTTTTATATAACATTGACGTGATTTCAATGCCATTTTGAGTAAAAGTCAACACTGCTGCATACATTTGACGTAATATAAAAAACAGGTCTCCTCCCTGACCACTGGGACTTGATCTGCTATGTCGATTCCAAAACTAACTATAATATGTAAAAGTTTGAAATTTTTCCCAAAACAAATCCTGTATGGATCCATGTGCACAGCTTTACATGCATTCATTCATATTAATCAACAACAGATGGGCTGTAATCTGATCCTTGTACACAACATAACATCCAACACTCTGAAAAATTGTGCTTGCTTGCTTTGTCCTCATTTTCTACTAGAGCGTTTTCAACTTTCACATTCGTAATTCTGCCAACAGCAGATTCTGTATTTCATCTGCACCGCTTTCCTCATCCTACTTATTTCATGAGGTGTTTGTGCAGATCAACAGACGTGGTATTAACAGCACTCTCATAAAAGCATTAACAACGCTCATAACACTCCCAGACCGAACCAGCAGGGGAGAGAAAATGTCACATACGCACACCATCTTAGAAGCCAAAGTGTGTGGTGTTATGTTGTGTACTGAGTATTTGGGGGAGTGTATGTCTTTCATTCCAGTTTCCATCCAAAGACTTGTTTTTTTGGAACCAGGCCATTTTTCACATCCAAATAGGCGTCATTCCTCTAGGGCAGTACCATTCCTCAATTCCTAGAGTTGAGAGAGGTTTCTAAGGATTTCCTCCTCCCCTCAGCGCAGTTACCACAAACAAGTCCCCCTCCCCAATCGTGGGGTTGTTGTGCTACAGAACTCCATGCTGTCATGTTAGCCCCCTTCCTTAAATAGGGGGAAAACACAGTCTGCAGACTGTTTTCCACTCATACTCTTTCTCTAAGGTGAAGTATAAATAAAGTGTCTATTTATCCTTTTCTTTTCTCTTCGCTTAACCCTCTATTGCACAATGCTGCCTTAGGGTGACAAACCCATTTTCATCAGTCTGCAATCACATTTTCATCTTCAGTGCATACAAAATGGCAATAAAATGGTTAATTATGAAGAGAAGACTCATAATAAAAGGCTATTTTGTTCACACTACATCCTGATGACTATGTTTTGGCTTTTTAGGCATATTATACTGTTAAGGGGAAATAATTGCCATGTGAAAAGCTATTTTCATAAAAGAAACCTGAAAAAAAAAATATGAATCTTGAGCACCAAATCACCATATTAAAATGATTTCTGAAGGATCATGTGACACTGAAGACTGGAGTAATGGCTCCTGAAAATGTTGCTTTGCCATCACAGGAAAAACTACATGTAAAAATAGAAAAAATTGTTATTTTAAATATTGCCTTTTTACTGTATTTTTGATCAAATAAGATCAAGACTTCCTCACACCAAACTTGAACTTGTTAAAATTATTTTATTAATGAGGCCTATTTTATGCAAGAAAACTGAATGAAATATTTTGACATTGCTTTAATACATGCAATAGCGCATTTAATAATTTTGCATTAGAAAATCACCACTACTAAGACTGCAGACATGTAGACTTAACATTACTAGATCCCAGCTCACTAAACCGGTGCCAAGTACCATGGTGACACCCAGCTTCCATACACATAACAAACTCACACACACACACACACACACATATGCGTGCGCGCATACACACGCAAACACACATCCAATTCACATGACCCTCACAAGGCCCACAGCTAATTTAAGACCTGAGGGAAGGAATCATTTTCAAAGCCTGGGTGGGCAACAAATACACTCCTCTACGGCTTTCTGTAACATGTCTTACTGTCTCTATAAAGAAAAATTTCAGCACTATACTGTAACATTATTCTAGGAAGCCTGGCATCTCAAAGGCTCATATTTAATGGGGTAAAACACCATTGCTTGCACCGAAAATGCCCTTATAATAATTAAAGTAATATGGGAACATAAATATCAATATTATTCATCAAATCATCTTTGTGTACATCATTTGCAAAGTTAAGTACTCGTGAATTTTTCATTCACAGACAACTAGCGCCACCTGCAAATGAGAAATATGACACTATGAGCCATAACGAACAAAAAAACACGGGTCATAGGAAATATGGGCATCTTACATCATTTCTAAAACTCCTTTCAGACCAGTGGACTGACACTGACCTAGATCTGTCTCTCTATCCACAGCTTCTCAGGGCTTATCACTGCAGAAACATGCATTAGTGCACACACACATAAACACACTCACAATGAACAATGCCCATTCAGGTGCAACTCATTCAGGTGTGATGCACAACCAGAGGACACATCCTTTAAATGTGATATCAAGCAAGTGGGCTGCACCAACCACAATTACAAAACAATGCTGTACTAACCTATCAGTAATCATTTTTTTCTTGGATTACTGCTTTCTGAGGTCACATCCTGAGTGTGTCTACGCCTGCCAGCATCTGTGTGGTGTTCACTGGATCAAAGGTCAATTTTATTTTTTTCTCTACTGCTGTTGCCTCATTTGTCACGGCCCCTTGAATCCCATAATTCCGGATATCAGAGCAGACGGCTTACCACTGATACAGTAAGCAGAATGGGTTAAAAGGTCAACACAAAACAAGGGAGGAAAATCCTGTCATCTAACAACACATCTACAGGTACATCTCAAAAAATTAGAATATCATGAAAAAGGTCAATATTTTTTGTCACTCATTTCAGAAAGTGAAACCCATATATTATATAGATTCATTACACATAGAGTGAAATATTTCAAGCCTTTATTTCTTGAAATTTTGATGATTATGGCTTACAGATAATGAAAACCCAAAATTAGAATATTAGAATATTACATAAAATTAGAATATTAGAAAATTAGAATATTACATAATATCAATAAAAAAAAGGATATTTTAAACAGAAATGTCAGGCTTCTGAAAAGTATGTTCATTTCTATGCACTCAATACTTGGTTGGGCCTCCTTTTGCATGAATTACTGCATCAATGCGGCGTGGCATGGAGGCAATCAGCCTGTGGCACTGCTCAGGTGTAATGGAAGCCCAGGTTGCTTTGATAGCGGCCTTCAGGTCATCTGCATTGTTGGGTCTGGTGTCTCTCATCTTCCTCTTGACAATACCCCATAGATTCTCTATGGGGTTCAGGTCAGGCGAGTTTGCTGGCCAATCAAGCACAGTAATATCATGGTCAGCAAAGCACTTGGAAGTGGTTTTGGCACTGTGGGCAGGTGCTAAAGTCCTGCTGGAAAAGGAAATCAGCATCTCCATAAAGCTTGTCAGCAGATGGAAGCATAAAGTGCTCTAAAATCTCCTGGTAGACGGCTGCATTGACTTTGGACTTGATAAAACACAATGGACCAACACCAGCAGACGTCACGGCACCCCAAATCATCACTAACTTTCGGAAACTTCACACTGGACTTCAAGCAGCTTGGCGTCCTCCAGACCTTGATTTCCAAATGAAAAGCAAAATTGACTTTTATCTGAAAAGAGGACTTTGGACCACTGAGCAACAGTCCAGTTCTTTTTCTCCTTAGCCCAGGTAAGATGCTTCTGACGATGTTTCTGTTTCAGAAGTGGCTTGGTAGCCCTTTTCCTGAAGATGTCTGAGCGTGGTGACTCTTGATGCACTGACTCCAGCTTCAGTTCACTCCTTGTGAAGCTCTCCCAAGTGTTTGAATTGGCTTTGATTGACAGTATTCTCAAGCTTGCGGTCATCCCTGTTGCTTGTGCACATTTTCCTACCCAATTTCTTCCTTCCAGTCAACTTTGCATTTAATATGCTTTGATACAGCACTCCTTGAACAGCCACCCCTTTCAGTAATGACCTTCTGTGACTTACCCTCTTTGTGGAAGGTGTCAATGATTGTCTTCTGGACCATTGCCAAGTCAGCAGTGTTCCACATTATTGTGGTTTCAAAGAACAAGAGATACCCAGAATTTATACTGTAGGGATGGTCATTTATTGAAACTCAAATGTAAATATTCTAATATTTTGAGATACTGATTTTTGACTTTCATGAGCTGTAAGCTCTAATCATCAAAATTAAAACAAAAAAACTTTTGAAGTGTTTTACTTTACATGTAATGAATCTAAAATATATGAAAGTTTCACTTTTTGAAAAGTTACAAGAAAAAATGAACTTTTTCACGATATTCTAATTTTTTTAGATGTACCTGTATTTTGTATAAATAGAATAGGAAAAGATTATGCAAATAAAGAAAGAAAGAAAGAAAGAAAGAAAGAAAGAAAGAAAGAATAGGAGATCAAATACTTATTTCACTCATTAAAATGCAAATCAATTTATAACTTTTTTGAAATGCGTTTTTCTGGATTTTTGTTGTTGTTATTCTGTTCAAATAAATCTATCATTAAAATTATAGACTGATCATTTGTTCGTCAGTGGGCAAATGTACACAATCAGCAGGAGATCAAATAATTTTTTTCCCACTGTATGTATGTTTATATATATATATATATATATATATATATATAACTATGTGTGAACATGTCTTGTGTCTTTGCATGTTTTTAGTAATGTGACATTTTGGGTTAATTAATCACACATCTGTGTTAATTACCAAAGTTGCTGATCCAAAAATAACACTAACAAAGCGATCTGCAACAAGTACATGTTAATATTCTGACATCTAAACCTCCGTCTCTGACTCTCTAATGGAAAACCTTTGGGAAAATAATATTCTTATCACTTTAGGATCACAGGAAAATAATGGCCAATCACATTCAATGTACAGACATGGGCCAAATGGATTTAGATGTTCTGGTAAACCTTTAAACAGTATCTGTGACTAAGGAGAGCCCCTGATCCTCTCTGACTCCTCCAGTGAACTCTGTGACACAAAAAGCCTCCAATACTGTAATAAATGACCCAGTCCCCGAGCTTCCTCAACCTGAGCAGAGCTATTTTAAGATGTGGCGTACATGCAATCCCGCATAAACAAATACATGCTTGTGTAAACAACAAACATAGTAACTGCTACACTTCACCTCATCACATCTTTGTCTATCTGCAGTCTCAAAAAATATTCTTCTTACATTTTCTTTCAGCCTTCACTTATAAGCTACAGGCATATATAATATTAATATGGTTTGAAATTGAATGAAAATAACATGGGATCACAGGAGAACATTATTAATGGCAGAGCCAAAACCAAAAATCCCACTTATTTATTACTTGCAAATTGCCTAAGAATAAACGGCCCTTCAAGGGTTCCCACAGTTTCTGACCAATTTTAATGACTTTTCCATGATTTTCCAGTTGTATGAGATGAATGGATTAGGATTTAAAAAACAAAAAAGCATTTTATAGAATATCCCACTAACAACAAATAACTATCTAGGCAAAAATACTTAAATTTGAGCATAAATAGAAAAAATATATTGACTATCAAAAGTTCCAAGACTATTTAAGCCTGGAAATCACACTTTACAAAATTCCTAATATTTCCTAATAGTTTTTCCATGACCATGGGAACTCTGTGTTTAAAAAAAAATCACTGATATGTCTTTTGAAGCAAAACTGAACTGAAGCTAAATAATTATTATTAAATAATATGAAAAAACTGTACGAAATAGTCAATTATTTTTCTAGTTAACTTAAACATTTTGAAATTTCTGTGCAAAATTCATGGATGTAATTTTGAATCAATTTCCACCAATAGGCTATACGTTTATACAGCTGGGTACAAATGCATAGGGCTTGGTCTGCATAAATGTAGTACAATTACACACCAACATATTATATGCAAGGGTGTTTTCATTTTCTTTTTTTTCTTAAAGACCCATAAATCATGTACAGAAACTGTTGATCATACAATCAACATCTTTACTATTAATCAATAATTCATTTAATAATTATTAAAGTACCGACCTGAACCTTCTGGAGCAAACACATGCATTTCTTCCTGATATCTTCATAAGGACACCTTTTGGAGAGCATCAGGACATGAGCCAGGAGAGCGTTGAGATCACTGGACAGACTCTCATCGATGGCTGGGGGAGAGGAGGACTGCGGGTCCGGTATCGGCCCCATGGTCTCTATTCTCTTCATCACCTCCTGGTGAATGAGCTCCATGGCTGCGTGTCTGGAGCTCGAGTCTCGACTGCCCAGAGCATCCCATCTTCCTGCAGCATCTCTCACATCCATCACTGTAACAGTCTACTATTCTTCAGCTATACACCTGAATGACTGAGCCATGCATAAGACAAAAATGTGTGCCAATTATTAATATAGCTAAAAAAATCCTAAATCCTCTCTGCTTCAAGCTGGCAAAGGAATTCTGCAAATCCCTCCAAAAATGTTCCATATTATCCTGCTAGTATAAACAGACTTGCAAGTGCATGTCTTAGCAGGCATTATACGAATGAAGTGTATTTATAATTGTGCTGAATGCTTTACTAAACAAAAGTTGTTAGGGTTTTTGTTTTCGGTTGTTTAAACAGTAGAACTGAAACATTTTCAAATGTCTAGGAAAAGAATTCTTTATAGGTTTTGCTATAAAAACTGGTTATTTTACCAAAGTAACACTGAGTATGTATATAGTAGGCACATTCTAAAAAACCGTTGAATGACGTTCAATCAAGTTCTGTTATTAAGCAACCAGCATATCCCTCAAAGGTTACACAATTAATCAAGTCACAGGTATGGTCAGTAATTATTAAGCGCGTTCTATTTTAAAATGAAATATGCAAAATATGTCAGACAAAAATACTTACTAAATTCACATTCTCTCTAGTCGTCCCCGCTGCCGTTGAATGAGACCTTCCTGGGCTCTGGCTCTTCAGTCGATTTCAGTCCTTTGCACAGCGGCTTGAATTAACAATTGATTGACAGCTACCGCGGTCCAATAGTGTTCCACAAAAAAACTTATCGGCGGAGATATGCTCACGGCGCACCAATCAACGATTAGAAAGGCGTTCCTGTCAGGCCGCGCCTCCCAATGCAAATAAAAAGGGAGTTGTAGTTCAGACGCTCGGTAATATCAACGTTCTCTTGGCGGCACAAATACAACGCAGAACTACAAATACCAATAGCCACAAAAAACATTGGTAACTGCAGGGGCCCCGCCACCACTTGTTTATCTCAAAACCCTTATGATTAATGCAAAGCTTTCACCAGATATTCAGCTATATTATTCAAAGAAAATATGTGAGCTAATCTCTAAAAACAGAATAGCTTTTACTATGCCACCTCTTACTGTTTTACAAATATGAGCAATGCCCTCTTCTTTGTTTCAAAGTTCCTCTGTATTATTATGTGAAGGCATCCTCAATAAAAATAGAACTGGGTGACAAGTAGAATATGTTTGTTGTCAACATGACTAATTCAGAAATAACTGGAAAGATAAATTTAAATTTATGGTTTTATTATTATTATTATTATTATTATTATTTAATTTAATAACCTAGACCTTGAGGTTGTGCCTGGGGCAGTGGAATTCCAGCATTGTCAACTCACTTTGTTGAAAGTATGTCATCTATCTATCTATCTATCTATCTATCTATCTATCTATCAACAGTATTTGAATATATATTGTAGAAGCTGTGGTCATTGTGTGCATGAGGAACCACTGAGGGCGGTAAAAGAAGAGGGAATTTTGAAACTGGGCGGCGCTGTCGGCTACAGCTGTTAACAGGACACTTTCGGCTAATTCATCTGTGCCTCGATGAATAGGCTGCATCATTTAACGTTAGTCTTATGTGTAACGATTGATTTATAATGGATCACTTCAGAGATCAGGTATTTAGCTTTATGCTAAATATTTTTATTGCGATTGTTATTATTCTTAGCGATGTTTACATTGCTGTATCACAGTCGTTAGCCTTATTAGCTTATTCACATTGTGTAACGTTACTGAGCAGCCTAGAGAACAAGTTTTGGGTTCGTAAAACGTTTATTTAGCCTAGAAAGCAGCTGTCTAGGTTTCGACACACAGCCATTTAATTAATTATCCAGGAAATATATCTTGACTTTAAAATGTTACAATATATAACGTACAATTGTATACAACAGTGTGGCTAACTTGTTTTTTCGTTTGTGAGTTTTGCTGTTTTCTGACTGTATTGTATTCTTTAGCAGCCATTTTGACTCGGTATATATAACTATTATTATCGTTCACTCATTCAAAGGGTAGGTTTTCGCCATAAAAATGAATAATCTGTTCATTTTTGATTTCTGAATTACAGAGTCTAAATCTGGACTCTCCATCTAAACAGAGTTATGTTGGCAGTTATTACCAACCTCCAGAGAAGCTGTCAAGACCTCTGTACATGCACACAACCACACATCCACAGGAAAGAAAGAGCTCAGGTGTGCAGGACATCAGCCCACAGCTTTATCAAACAGTACCTGATGCTGGAAGCAGAGGTGAATTGAGTTTTTAGATGCCGAGGACCATATTATGTAACCAAACATATAAAACCAAATGTAAATGTTTCCTGCGTTTGAACAGCAGTGATAGCAGCCCTGAAAACACTGCAGGAGAAGATGCGGCGCTTGGAGCTGGAGAGAGTTCAGGTAGAGAGGAACGTCCAGCATTCCTCTAAGACTGTTCGACATCAGGCGGATGTTTCTGCACAGAGAGAACCAGATCACAGCACACAAGAGAATCACTCTACACAGAGGAAAGGTAAAAGTATTCCACAACAGGTTTTGGTCTGTTTGGAATAATCAGAAAGTCCAGTACTGTATTAAATTAGTGTGGACAAAGTTGTCTCTGTTTCTCTTTTTCCTTTCAGAGCTGGTTTCCAAGCTTCATTCCGCGGAAACACGCTGCTCTCTGCTGGAAAAACAGCTTGACTACATGAGGAAAATGGTGGAGTGTGCAGAGAGAGAGAGAATCACTCAAACAGACAGACAGGTGAGCAAACAGACAAAAGCAAAAGAGCTTGTGCACTATATTCCAAGAGCTTAAACATTTTGTAAATTCTCAAATGAAGAAATACAGCTCGTGTACAAACTCAAGAGCTTTTGAGCTTTCATATCCTCTCTTAATCTCTCTCTGTTTCTCCTTTTCTCTGTTCTGATTGGTTTTTAGGATTCTGTGTGTAGGGAAAGCACACATACAGACCCACAAATGCAGACACAGCTCAACAAATTGGAAAGACTGGAAAAGGAGTATCTAAAACTCACCAGTACACAGTCTATAGCTGAGGTACAAACGTATGATATGCACTTGGGCTAACCACCTGGGCTATATGCACTCAGGTAATTTGGGAGGAAAAATCCACATGGACACAGTTTTCTTCTTTCAATCTGTTGTGGTGTCTTTCATCTACAGAGGAAGATTGAGCTCTTAGAACAGAAACTTTTAGAGGAGCAACATGAACGCAAACTTGTGCAGGAGAAAGCAGAGGAGGTAAAACCAAAGAGAGGCAAAATTGCAAACATATTCTCAAAAAATAGATTTATAAATCACGTCAACTTTCCCCATAGAAAAAATAGCTTTTATTAAAAAGCCATTTTTAAAATTCATACATTCATGCCATCTCTTTGCTTTTCTTGGCATCAGTTGCAGCGAGAGTTTGAAAACAATCTCCTCTCCCTTTCTGCTGTGACTCAACCTAAAGGCAAGAAAAAGAAGAAAGAAAAGGCCTCTTGCAAGGTAAAAAAAAAAAGATCTGCAGTAATGTATAGTGAGCACAAGGTGGCAGTATATTTACAGAACAGAATACTACAGATGTATTCTGCAGTGAGTTGTGTTAATAATATTATCTTATTTCATATAATGTCAGAAGCCCTCCTCAGTGAAGGTGGAGGCACCTCCCACTCCAAAGGCTAAACGTCTCCTGTTTGTGGCTGGAACAGTCAGTATGACCTTACCCCGACACATCATTTGATTATTATTTACATTTATACATGGTTATTATTACACAAAAGTGACAGTAAAGACATTTATGGTGTTACATAAGATTTTTTTCAAATATTTATTTATATTGATTCTATTCATCAAAGAATCCTGAAAAAGAAACACAATTTCCAAAAAAATATTAAGCAGCAACTGTGTTCAGCATTTATAATAATAATAAATGTTACCTTGAGCAGTTTTCTCTCTCTCTCAGTCGACCAGTCCCAGTCACTCGGTCAATGCCAATGTTCAGAGTGTTTTGCACCTGATGAAGCACAGAAACCCACGGCTGTGTGAGAGAGTCAGTACAGTGCAGAAGTCAGTTTCTGAGAACCAGCAGGCCCAGCGCAGACCTCCGTCCTCCCCCAGCAAAGCAACTTCCACACTGGGCAGCCTGTCTGATCTTCTGCTCGCCCTTCAGGATGAACTGGGACAGATGAGCTTGTGAGTTACTCTATCTTGAGCATCAAGACTAGTTTTTGTAATGCATTGATGGGGACAGTAGGATACAATGTAAACATTGTGTGGGACAGTGAACACCAGGAGCTGGTCAAGCAGATAGACGAGACCTCTAAACGAGAGCTTCGTGACGATCTGGAGCGAGAGCTGGACTGTTTGGTCAAGAGAATGGAGGACAAAGCAGCTCAAATCTCCAAACTGCGCAAGCATCAGCAAACAGTAAGTTCGTACTTTGTTACAGCTGAAGTTACACATTGCTCTTTTAACAGTTTTTGTAATAGTACATAAATAAAAATGTCCTATAGAAAACACTGATGCATATCAAACTATTTTTGCTCCTGTAGGTTCAGAAACTCTCCCAGCCATCCTGTAGCCCCAAGCAAAAGCAGGAGAAGCATCGTAGGGCTGCCAGTGTAGAGGGAAAAACCAGGGCACAGAGTGGGGTACAACCTCTGCCACAGTCTCCTGTCAAAGCCTCGGCCAGCACGGGACAGAAACAGAGCAGGAGCAGTCAAGAGTCCCTGAGGCTCCTCAGAGAGACACAGAAACTGTGCTCTAGCCTCCGCAGACAGGACATTGCATGGGAGACATAGTTACATTGTCCTGAAACACACATCCAGGGCTTAGAAGAGTTACAGCACCTCAAGAGGACACCGAAATGATACCTAATATTTGCCCTCAGAAAATCAGAAAACACTGATTCATCTGATTTTACTCAAAAACCTATATAACTCTGAATGACTTTCATGAGTTTTTTAATTGGTTTTTATTTGTTAATATATTTTGTTTGAGTAATAAGTTGTAAATAAAATATCTACATATATTTATAGTACAGACCAACTTGGCTTCTTATTTATCTGCAGTCTAAACTTTGATCACTTTTCACCATCCAATCGATAAAATTAAGTCCTGTCATACAGTTTTCACACATTTTACACAATCACTAAAAAATGAAAAAAAAAACCCTGTTGGTAAGACTTTTTGTTTCACCTACTCCAAGTGTAAGAAAGTAACACCAGGAAAGGTAGTGATGGTGATGAAAAACGTGAGGGGAAAAAACAAGTGTTCTTGCAGCATCAGCTTTTGTGTGGTTACTTACTTATGGGATTTACAATCAGCTGACACATTGTTTCCTACACAGTTTCCACAACGAAATGATTTCATTGTTCGACATCTGATCTTGTTTCAACCACAAATGACGACAGTCACCAGGTTTACACCTTGAAAAACCACAAATGTGAAAAAATATAAAAGAGGAGAGCAGATGACAAATGAACAAAAGCTATTCGAGATTTAACCAGGCAGAAAAGATGGACTGTTTTGTTCATACAGTCTTACTGGATTATGCTCTGTGACACTGTGCAATACTGATTTAATCTGCACTAACTCATTTGAATACAGGAAGCACTGGCAAACACACAATGTACAGTAATATCATTGATTCTTGGTGCTCACAATCCTTGATCATGGCATCAGCATGTTAACCAGGTTTGACTGGTTGTTACAGTGCAAAATGTCTTTGTAATACTGCATTTCTCTTAAATGATTCATGACATTTATGGTCATCTTTTCAGTAGTGTGGTACAAGGGAAAACATTGAATCCCAACACATGCACATCCTGTCCAGAGAAGAAATCTAGGTATTTGATGCAAAGTAAGCAAGAATACAGCTGACCCCTCAGGGTGAGTGCATATCCTGTTAGTTAAACATTACAGTGTGTGTGTTTTAAAGACTGTTTTCTAGGACACAGTGACATTGAAATAGATTAAATATAGTCCAGGGATTAAAAGACATTTAATGAGAATTCTCACTGGATTTATGTAAACTTTTGTTATTTCAAGGCTCTTTATTCTCAATAATAAGAGTTTCTCCACCTCTATATATCTAGAGTATATACAGAGAGAGAGTTAATGTTTTGTGTGTAAAATAACTAAATACATTTATATATTAGATAACATCACCTCTAACAGCTTTTAAAAAGAAATTCCAAATGCATCACTAAAAACCTTTACACTGAAAAACCAATCCTTATATTCTGTAAACTGTGGCCTATGGAAGCCTATTTCCACTTCAGACGAGATATCATTTATAATTGTAAATAACTGTGAAAAAGCCACTTTGCCAGATTTAATGGTGCATCTCTGGAGATATAAAGTCACAATTAACTTTATTTACTCTTGCGGTTGGAATGAACCTCTATGGTAGTCGAAACCATATATACAAAAAGCATATGCATATGGTGAAAGGTGTCAGTCACAAAGGTTTCTTAAAGAAAAAGACAGCATAAAACAACACCCACAACTGTTTTACAATACTCAAACTTTAATTAATTAATCACATTTCCAACCTAATTGCGAATGCAGATCCGAAACGAGAGAAAACACAAGAACAAAGAGTTCCAGAGAAATAAAACCAACATAATAGAGCATAAAACAATTAAGGCAGACTTTCTGGACACAGACGCAACAGTAAGCGTTTTCTAATTGACAAGAGCGTATGTGGGCCATGTGCATGTTTATGTGAAGCAATAAAAAAAATGCACTACTGGACAACAGGCCAAAGGTAATTATAGTCATTAAAAAAAAAAAAAATTAGTAACTCAGTTAAATCTTAGCAATTAGAAAACAAAATGGTGGCACAAGCAAGATGCTATACTCCATGTACCTCTCATTATCCACTCACAACTTCAATAAACCAAAGCTTCACTCTAAAACATTCAAGTCCCTTTGAGTGTAAATCTTCATGACAATAGTAATCATCATCTAATCTTAAATAATTAAGGCACTTCATCTTCAAAAGGTGCAGCAAGGAATGCAACACTAGCTCAGAGTGATGACAGAATATGGTTATGGCTGTTTCTGTGGAAATCTGATGCACGCATGCACACAAACATAAAGGCATAAGAAATCAAGGCCACAGACTACTTGAAGTTAGGTTGAATTCTCTGAGTGTGAGAGGATTTTGAGCCATTTACCTTCTCAAACATTAGCATCCTTCACTGAGCTCTGAACGTGGAACTAAAACAGATATTTCACTCGAAAATGTAGCATGTCCTTTACATGCACAGCTAAAATCCATTTGCAACTAAGTGGGATCTTTGGATGTAGCCTGATGCTAAACAGACAATACTGTGATGAGTTGTGTAATTGTGTTTTATGTTAATTATTGAAAAAGAATACACAATCGAAACACCGTGCAGTCTGAACTTTTCTTAAGTAAACAGTGTTTTTAATTTGACAAAGCTGAAGCGAAATGGCAAACAACAGGATTTCATCTGACTACACTATGGGCACGAAGAAGCTTGTGAAGCATTATAGCAGCTTTTCAGTGACTCATGCTAAAACAGACACCTTTGGCATTTAAGCACCGTGATACGACAATGGACAAGCAATTAGAGTGGTTCAACAAAGAAAGTGAGGCCTTAACAGTCATCTTCTGAGAAAACATGCTGGGAATGGGAATGAAACACTTTGACATTAGGATGTCAACAAAGCAGATGAAAACGAAAGCACGCACCAAACAAAATTCATTTCTACCATTACAAAATTTGCAACCCAAATAACGCAAATCACTTCCCAAGGCAATGACATTCCGACTCGCAGAGGAAGTTATTAGCAGCAAGCTAATCAAGATAATTACATTTCAAATTTCATAACACAGGAACGAAGGAAGGAAAAAAATACACAGGCCCTCGGCCTATAAACGTGCCAACACACTACCCAGACAAATGATTTTATGAACAGAGTACCAAACGAAATACGCTCAGCAAGGCAGGAATTAGGTGTAGTGTAGGTCAATTCTGTATTTGAATCAAATCTACTCAAACTCAGTAACTAGATTTCAAAAAAAATCAAACCCAAGCATTAAATTATGAGACTGACAGCTCTATTCTAAGACTCAATCAAAATCTTCAGATAATTGTAGTAACAGAAAAACAAAATGACAGAATAAGCAAAACTTTTCTAGGGCATATTTCAATTCTCTTTAGGGTATTTAACACAAAGGCTCCTAAAAAAACATCAGAATCTACATACAAGCCTGTTTTAATCACCCTGAAGTATGTACACTTCAGTTTAAGACATTTTAGTGCCTTATATATAACGATACTGATTCAGTTCATGGTCAAAGAGTCCTGATTATGTACAAATATCGATCTGTATTTGAAAGGGAGTGCTAAAATCCGACCGCCATTTCCGCCCTAGCAAAAAATAAACCTCCAGAACTGAGAGAAGCTTTTAGGAACCATGACATATTATCCAACAAATGAATTAACTTTTAATTATCTACTCTGTATAATATAGCGATCAGTCCAGCTGGCAGACACTAGATCTACTTCATCGAAACAAGCACGCATGCGTGTCTATAAACACACCAACATACAGGCAAACACACTTACACAGAGCCTGGCCTCGACGGAGGCCCAACACAAACGCATTCACACTTTTAAGGCTCACTTTTAAGGCAGCAAGCCACTGTCTCCACCTAAAGGCACTTTGACTCAACTGTCAATCATTCTGAATGGGATTATGGATCCTCCGCTCTCATTGTGCCTCATTCTATTCGCATGTCCGGCAGAATCGACTAATTCTAATGAAGACTCATTTCGGCTGTTAGTAGAACTGGATTGGCTGAGCTTCTATTGTTTCAAATCCACATCAACTCCTAAAAGTATAACTTAAGATGGCCGATATGCTGGTAAGTCCCCCAGAATGATGGGATGCTAACTATGGGTATGTAATGCATCTCCGATATTACCCAGCACCCCACTGACACGTTTGGGGGAGAAAAAAGGAGTAAGATGCCGGTTTTAACTAGTTTTGAGAACTGATGTTTACTGGTTCTCTAACTGTAGATAGTTAACAATGAGGGCCTAAGCTGGGGAATGTAATTTATTGCAACATTTTGGCTCTCTTGGTTGGCGCAAGTAAAAAGCAATGGCAAAAAAAAAAAAAAACGTTTTTTTTTTTAATCACACACGGACAGATACAACCCCAATGGACTATCTGATGAAAATGCAAAACAGATTTGAAATGAAGGGGGAAAACTTTGTTCATTCAGTCTTGAACTATATATATATATATATATATATTATTTGTGAACATGGTGATGATGATGATTATGATGAAGGACTTGGTGGAATATTGAGAACCATCAGTCATGGCAACTGTATAAAATACTGTTCTAGTAAAGTTACCTGCAATTAACACTGGAAGTTGGGAAGTATTGTCACAGGCATGATGAGAAGTTGCCCCCTCCTATGCCATTCAGGGGAACCACCATGATATTGAGGAGACAAATTTCCGTGTTGTCATATAATGAAACATTTACGGACAGCTGTGGTTGTACACGAAAGCAGGACACATTTCGCATACCCCATAATGCATATTTACTCTGTGTGTGTATTTGGGTGTATTTGTGTTAATAAACTTGAGTGCTTGTGAGAGCTCTAACATTAACAAAACAAATCTCAAATCACAGGAATTAAATGTCAAATATGAGGCTAAACATGGGGGATTACAAGAGCATTTAAGAATCTGTGAGTACAATGTGTCTGTCTCTCTCTTTTGGGTTGGAGTGTGGGTTTTGTGGTGCCTCCAGGTGGCAGCGTGTTACAGGGTGTGGTAGTTGCGATCCTTGGATTTGCAGAACTTGTAAAGGAAAAAGATGACAGCTTGAAGGCCAAGGACTAACACAATTCCCCCGATGAAACTGGCGGCATCAAATGTGGATGATTTAGATGGAGAAGGAGAAGGAGAAGAAGAAGAATGAGGAGGAGTAGTAGACGCGGACGTGGAATCTGTGGAAAGACCAAATTTTCAGTTAAATTTAAAAGGATAAAGGAAGTGTTTCACACTCTGTTAGAGAGAGCTGTACTTACTTGTGACTGTGCTGTTATGAGTTGGAACAACTGCTGTGGTGGGGGCTGTCGTGGTAGCTAAATAGAAAAAAGGTGCTGTTCAGAATCATTGTTCTACCTCAGCACTAAACAGTAAAAAAAAGCAGACACATCAAATTGTATAGCCTGTTCTGTTATGAACGGATGCAGGTACATTTTTATATTTTATGGCTCTTTATTTATATTTTATGGTTAACCAATGTTGTTTTTAAAGGTGATATATACACTGTAAATAAAACTGACATTGGCAATGGGCTTTAAATTATATAGGTATGCATTCTGAGGTGTGTAGGAATGCAAATGAGATGAGTCTGGATGGCCGTACCATTGATGGTAGCGTTTGCTGTGGTGGGGCTCACTGACGGGGCTGATGTCGTAACTGCAGTTCAGAGAAAATGCACATATTAAACCCACATCAATTGGCCATGTCATATTTGCAACTTGCAACTTTATTTTTTTTTCCAGTTGATGAGTGTAAAAATGATCTTATGATGGTAGGACAAAACGTACCTGTGCAGCTCATATTGCTGCAGCCGGCTGTTTGGTTCTCAGCACTGCTGTTAACACACTTCAGAGTTTCTGAAATGTAGAGAAAACAAAACTAATTATACATCATTCTAAGGAGAGAAAAAAAAACAAGACCACACAAAGTCACTGTGCATTTGAAATGCAAAAATTAGCAATTTGCAACTAAAATATTTTCTAATCCTATTAACTAATCCTTGCTGTACACCAGAGCTGGAGAAAAAAAAAAATCAATATTAAATCAATATTAATAACCGGTAGCACATGAAAAAGATAACACATACCATACTGAGTAACTGGTTTACTGGTCTTTAAAAATAAAAGAAAAAGCAAAGTGTTTTTTTTATAAAAAAAGGCAAAAAATAAGAAAAAAAATAAAATAAAATAGATTATAAAAATGTAGAAAGAACTGGGTGATTGTATCAATTAATCAATCAATCAACCTTACATACCATCAGATAAAGAATAAAATCACAAACACTTCCTTGACTCATAAGGTTATGACCCAGAAACTGACAGTATGTCATATTGACATAAGAAAGAAATAAAGAGAAAGAGGAGGAAGAATCAAGGAAGATTTTCCAGAAACCTCTGTGTCACTATCAGCTAGTTTCCATTTAGAGTATCCTTCCGTCACACATGAACAGCATTGTGTGCAAATACGACAGACAGCTCAGCGCAGAAATTCCTACTGATAGCAATAATTCAATTTTTACGCATTGTTTCGTAATCCACTTTACGACACTGTTGTCTTCCTCATGTTTGTCATTGACTTAAGTTCAGAAAGCCTTGAGAGTTACAGACTAATTCACTAACTGTGCGTATGCACATGTATGTGCTTAAATTCTTGTCACACAGAAAACATATTCATCAATTAGTTTATGCTTTAAATCGTTTACAAATTACTTCAAAAATATAGGGAAAAAGTAGGATGTAAAACCAAGTCACGCAAAATAAATCTCAGTATCTATAGAATTTGTATTTTTTAATTATATACATTTTCATAAATCAAATAACTAGGTTCTCAAGGTTTGAGAAATAATGTAGTCTAGGCCTGTATAGAAGATATTTAGCTGTTGCTACAACTGTTTTGTGACTCAGCCTTCTCTTTCAATACGAGTGTCCTGAACCGTGACAGGCTTTGAGTATTTTATGTCAAAAGTAAAAAAACATCTTAACAGGTGGGTTAAACTATAGATCCGTGTATGGAAGTACATTGTGTTCTTTATGGCCTCAAAACAGCCTACACTGAGAAAGAAATGTCACATGCTTTTGTGAAAGTCACAGCTCTCACGTTGAAATTCCATACTATGACAACACCAAGATGTTTTCAATTCCTTGCTTTCTGAATAAGTGCTTCACTAGCAAAAACGTCCACGCATTCCACACTGCATCTCAGCCCTCAGCAGTTTGTCCAGACAGCGAAACAAATTCAGCTACCCAGTCTCAAGTAATGATTGAAGGGAAATGCATACATGTTCATTACTTTAAAAGGACTGCACAAGCACTCTCTGCAGCAATCAGATGAATGAATATGATGTCAACCGGCCTGCGTTTACTGGTTTTCACAGATTAGACTCCAAAACCTGCCACTGAGATTCTATTCTTATAAGAACAGAGAACATCTGTGCCTCTGTCTCAGTACACGTAAGCCAAAGTGAAGCACCACATACATTTCCTGTTTCTTTATCAAAATAATAAAGAATAAGAATACATATATACACACACACACATACATATACTATATATTATAGGCTTAAAACATGTCTATGAATCTGTGTGGTACAAATCTGTAAGAATAGCACTACATACATATTCCAATGAGGTGTGAGATTTTGGTCAGAAGTTTACATACAGCATGCTATCAAGTTATGATTACATCAGATAAGGTTAGCAAACAGGTCTAATTGTAAATCTAACATCTAATGCAACTGATGTAGTGAAACATTTAAATATTTGTTGCGCAAACATTGTACCATCCAGGTCATCTAACCTTCCTCCTACACCCACAAAGAGCCTTACGTCAATAATTCACATGAGCGTATTTACAGCTCATGTCATAACACGTGGATTTAGCCTGATAATTGTTTTAAACAGGCCACGAAATCCATAGCTTTACAGAAACACCCTCAAAACGAATCAAAAAGTCCTGTCCTAAAAACAGATTACCAGCATTTGCCCCATATTTTGTACCTTGACACAATAAGAAATACTCAAAACTATTTGCAAACCTATTTCTAATAATCTAAACACTCTGAAACATTTTAACCTGATTATACTAGTCTGCACTACAGCAGGAAAGACCCAGATATTTCCAGTATGTTGTTTCACTGAATCAGTGTAAACCGATCGTGTCATCTCAGGGGAGCTGATAGCACAATGCTAAGGATACTGGCTTTGTTAAAGGGGGAGGCGCGGTTACAGACACTACACCTGCTCAGGCCCGTCAGACCACTTCTCCTTATCGTCAAGCTCTCGCACTTAGAGAAACAATACAGAATCACTGAATGTGGAGAATGACAGCTGATGTTTAATTTAAGATCGAGAACAGAACATGTGAATGTGCAAAGGAAGTGGTTTATAACTGTATTGTGGTAGACTGTTAAATATAAATGATCTGCTTCACTATTAACCAGAGGACAGATTTCAAAATAAATAAAATTTATTAAATAAATTAAATAAATGACACAAAAACAAACAAGCTTACATGCTAATTACATTCTAACTATTAAAACAGAAATGATGTAACACTTCAGTGATACAAAACTATGAATCACACTTTGCCAATTTATACACTTATGTTTTGTTTTGGCCCTATATCTAATACATGTCAAATAACAAAACAATATATTAAATTGTATATTGACAAGCAATTTTGCTGTGGTGCCCGGGAGCAATTGAGGGTTTGGTGGCTTGCACATTATTTATTTCCTTTACTTATTTACCCACTGCCACGGCCATTTTGTCGTAAATGACTGTGCAGAGTGTGCCATCAAGCTGAGTGTGGGTATTGAGTGTGGAAGATAGTACTGAGTTGTAGGTATTGAGTGTTGAACAGTGTGCTGTCGATTCACTCCCCCACCTACATTTCCTGCTGGTACTGAGAATCGAACTCACAATCTTTGGATTACAATTTAAACACTCTAACCATTAGGCCACAACTGCCATGTACCCTAGTGCAGTGGTTCTCAACCACATTCCTGGAGGACTCCCAACACTGTACATTTTGTGTGTCTCCTTTGTCTGACACACCCATTTCAAGTCTGTGAGTCTCTACTAATAAGCAGGTGACCTGAATCAAGTGTGTTTGATTAAGGAGACATGCAAAATGTGCAATGTTGGGGGTCCTCCAGGAATGTGGTTGAGAACCACTGCCCTAGTGTACATGTATCAAGCATTCTTGTTTGCAGTGTTCTTCTTCCTTAGGTTATGCTTCAGCTTCCGGTCTGCCTCAACCACCAGAAGAATGTTCTGATAGTGCTGCTCTGATCTGGCTGCATCAAGGTAATCGGCACTCAACCTGACACCATGCTCTGCAGAGTCATCATGACAAAATGGCAGTGGCATTTGCGGCCTAATGATTAGAGAGTCGGACTTGTATCCTGAAGGTTGTGGGTTTGATTCTCAGAACTGACAGGACTTGTAGGAGCGAATGCACAGTGCTCTATTCCACCCTCAATACTGAGCAAAGTACCGAACTGCAAATGGCCAGCCACTGCTTTAGGGGTGTGTTTTTATATTGCTTGTGTGTTCCGAGTATGGCTTAAATGACACATCGTCACTTAAGTAAAGAAAAAATAATGAAAAAAAAAGATGATCAAACAGTGCCAGAACAGGTTATTATGTTCTGTTCAAACTTATATGCTTATTTGCGACCCCGTCAAGATATTTTGCATCACACATAGACCCTGTAGACATTATTCATTTTTTGAAATATTTTGCACATTTGTGAAAACCTTACATTTGATTTTTTTGATGCACAAACTCAAAATGGATAGAAGTTTAAGATCATCTATGTCTTAAAACTCTAATTTTATTTTATTTAAAACAACATATGAAAGATATTTCATTATTATTCATTCATTTCTGCTGTAATTTTAATGTTCCACTCCTTTCACCCATGATATGGTCACTTTCTTTCTGCTTACTTACTCTCCCATTTTTTTTCCTGAAGAGCCTCGAGCACCATAGCAACAGTGTGTGCGTTTCATTAGTATGTTTACTCTCTCTGATTCATTTCACGTCATCCATTAGCAAAGAAGCATGGAGAAGGACTCCAGGGATAAAAGGGCAGTTACTTCAGGCTCACACTGACCGAAGCCAGCATTAAGCACTGAATGAACAGACAAACACATAAACCCTGGTTTACAATCTCATTTATTATCTGTACACCACATTAGGAACGCTTTAGACAGTTACAGGATCTGTGTTTTGAATCAACAATGTGCAGACCCATGCTAACCATCTGAGATGATTTGGTAGAAAATCTGCAATTATAATCTGGGACCAGGAAAACTGAAGGTTATGCTTTTAATTTTCTCTTTATGTAATGGGGAAATACATCTGGATAGCAAACAAAACTGGATATCAACACCACTGAAGCAAAAACAAAGCTATATATTCAAACTTTATAAAAAAATAAATAAATAAAATTAAAAAAATAAATAAATAAAAAAAAAAAATAAAAAAATAAAAAAAAAAATCACATGCTGCTGGAGGGCCAAATCCATTTACCATTAATGAAATGAGTACTTTTCTAAAACAGACAATTCACTGTGACTAATAAGTCAGGTGAAGCATGTGTGCGTCATACCAAATAGATCAAAATGCTGGCTTGGAAAACCATAGAAAAAGCTTAACAGAAAATGTTGTGCTTAAGCTAGGTTCATATATATATATATATATATATGCCTTGGCAGCTAGTTGATTGTTGTCATATGAGCTTTGAATTTGACATGGAGGAGGGACTGACCTGAGCATTTCATCCACTGGCAGTGAGTCATATTTGCACATTTTTCACAAGACGTCAATGAACCACAGTCTCCATCTGCAAAAGAAACCACCCATTAAATAGCATATCTTGCATGCCTAAAAAACTGATCACTGAGATTTCCATCAAGCATGTTATATTCAAGCAAACGTTGGCATTTTAATACAAGTTTCTTGTGTTGTTGACCTAGATTTGTTGCCAGAGTATGTGTCAGTGTTATCTCTTGGCCTTTAAACCTAAAAACAAGGCACACTGAGTAACCACAAAATATTAGTAAATCATTCTCCAAGTCTCTAGCTGAAACATATCAGAGCCATACCCACTTTATGCCAACCTAAAATCAGACAGAAGCCTGTCATTTTCACCAATGGTCCAGTTATGACATTTCGATTAAACATTACAAGGTCAAAATCGCTCACGAGAGAGAGAGAGAGAGGTTTATTTTACAGCCCAACATGTGATTCTTTGGATAAATATAAATCTTCACAACGCAGTAGATCTAAATGGAAGCAAAGCCTCAAGACAAAACAGAAACCCCGATGTATTGGATAACATAACAGCGGCAAGCCAACGATCAATATTTGTGAGAGACATGATAAGTGATTATTTCAGACAGGTTTAAAAAATCTGTACAGTTTGAGTTCAGTATTGGGCAATATCTAAAACACAGGTGGTAAATCTGAATCACGAAAAAAAAAATCGTAACGAGGCCAAAGTGCATCACCTGCGTTTAACAATAACCGGTTGTTTAGAATGATTCATTCAAAAATAGCGGCAAAGAAGGTTTTAGCTCTCGAACCAACCTTCGCCGGTATGGAAGAAATACCGTGGATTCTTGTAACTACATCACAACTGAATCCATAGCGCGAAACATACAGAACAACCAGGAAATTCCAATTTAAGAACAAATGACTCTTAGGAATCAGACATTTTGGTTGAATCAAACACATGCACAGCGACCAAAGTAGTTCGATTCCTGAATAAACGACTCTTGGGAACCGGTTCTTTTTAGTGGATTAAAATATGCAGGGTGGTCAATGTAGTCGGATTACCGTCCAAATGATTCTTAGGAGTCGGATCATTAAAAAAGGTCTATCTAACTTACATAAGACTTTTCAAAACGAATTTATTTCTTAATAGTTGTATCCGTTCTTTTGAAATCTAAAATGACCTCGTCATTTGGCAACAGACTAGCGTTACCGAAGGCAGTTGAAGCAATAAGAACTGAATCATTACCCAACATTTATTCCTCAGAAGTACAAAAAGAATCCGTTATGGAACCGGAATCGCAACCACTCCTAATTAAAATCACAGTTAAGGTGTAGCCGATGGCGTGATAGAGACTGTTTTGGTGTGCGTTGTGCCAACGGGACTCGCTGTTTCGCTGTTACATTTACAGATTCGAAATCCACTCACCCTGCCCAAATCCCTGGCTTGTCAACGACCCGAAGAAGGCTAGTAATATTGTCACGAAGAAAAGTCTCCAAAACATGATGTCTAGTTGGTTTATTCTCAGTCCTGGTTCGGGCGTTCAGGTCGAGCTGTCTGCAGTTTCACTCTAGAGCTACTGTGGATGTGGCTGCGCTTCCTGCTTTCTGCATCACGTGACTGGGACTTTTCATCATTGGATGACAAATGTGGTTTAAAATACTGGGACAAAAACTGCTTTCCTGCAGGGGCCGCTTGGCGGCTCACAAACATAAATCTTCCATTGAGCAGCAATGAAATGTCGTGACTTTTTTTTTTTTTTAAAGTGTAACCGTTTAAAGGTATTAATTTCTACGACTGGTACTTATGACATTCAAACAGAAACCTGCACCGACAGTAGCTACAGTAAATAAGTTGAATAATAGTTAATCAAAGGTCGTGATTGGCTCATCTTGACAGTCGCTGAGAAAAGTAACATGTACCATGTGCTACTTTAACCTAATCTAGGTGATATTTTATACTCAAATAATGACACTGTGAAACTTTGGGCCGCTAAACCCCGCCTCATTTTAGACTTCGTTTCACATGACACTAGCCATTCCACTATCGTATTGCCACGTGTTTGCCTCACACTTCCTCCCAATGTTGCTATATAAAAATAAAGCTCAACTGGCGAAACCATGAGTGCAATATGTGTTTGACTTATTAATAATTTGTAGAGCGACCGTTCCAACCACTATAAAGTACTTTTACTTTATGAGCCTTTACCAGCCCTCCCAACAAAATGCCGGTGAGTAATTTATAGGACATGTCCACAGGTCCATCTCTCCTGAGTTTATTTTGCAACGTCATATAGGGTGCAAACACTCACTGGTTTTGATACATAAGACAGCTTTACACACAAAATATGGTTATTCTGTTGTTTTAATTCATTCATTTTATTTTTATAAAAATTATATGACATGCTTTTGGTATCTGACCTTTGCTGGCCCATATTGAGTGACAGGCAAGAAAAAAAAATATGTGAGAAACAGAAGCAGGCGAACGCCTCTGAACATATTGAGGAGATTAATAGAAATATTTCTTTGTATTGTGTCAGTTTTACAATAATTTGTATTCAAGCGCTCACGAATCAGTGCACTGAAACTATTAAAATAATCATTTTTGTTAAAGTATTTTACTATGCATTGACATTTCACCAGCAAGCAACAACTGCTGTAAAATCCCATACAAGTAATGATTAATATTTGTCAAAACTAGTGTTATTACAGAAGAAACAAAACAGTAGGCTTTGAATTTTGTTTATAGAGTTATAACATGGCAGATATTGGATCATGAACACTTGCTATGCTGCCACCGAGTGAACGAGTCCAATAAAAAAAATGTGAATTTTCTGTTGATGTGAAACCAAGTGTTAAATCTTAGTGTCCAGATATTTTTTTAAATAAAAACTGCTAATACTTATATGCACATAATAACAAAGCCAAAAAAAAAAAAAAAAAAAAAAATATATATATATATATATATATATATACACACACACACACACACACACACAAATTCAATGCAAAAAAATATATACAAAAAATATTCTGCACTTCGTTTTTGTGTTTACATTTCAAAATGCAAAAACAACACGCTGATATTTCAAAATTTTATGACAATTCTATGAATAGATAACAAAAGAGCAGGGCTAAACCGAAAAAGAATTATATAATAAAAACCCGAAAAATAAATGTAATGTTTATCTTGAAAGTGTTATCATGTTGGATTAAGATGAAAATACACTGAAAAAAATAACATATAACAAGACGTAATGGGTCTACATTTCACACCTCCTTATTTTATTGTTTTGCACTATCAACCTTAAATCACCAGAGAGCACCATTGCAATAAATATTGAACAGCATTCTTGTTTCATAGGCCTAGATAATCTGTAGTCCAATCCAGTTGTATCATAGTTTCTATACCTTTACAACTGCTCAGCTAACTGGAAATCAGTATCAGTATTTTTAGGCCTGAAAAATGTTGCCATTAGATAACATTGGCACAGCCTAAACCTTTTTGCACGCTAACTATTGTCTGCAATTAAACATGGCCAAGTCTAGAAACACCAGAAGTGTCGTTCTGTCAGCAGATGGCGCTGTATACTTTCACATCCAATTCACTCTCATACTGCATTTACTAGTCCAATCTTGCTGAATAGACTGCTGCTCTGTCAATGAATAGAGAGTATAGATGATATCCAGCCTGTCATGTTGCTTCACATGAGATTCATACCAAAATATGTATTACTAGTGTTAAATATGCTAAATGTGAAGCATTTGTTTAACTGTGTTGTAAATATCCATATGCATATTTCATGTCTCTTACCATAAAGTATTTTCACAGAAAGAAGTTCGTCCCTTGCTGCCTGCACCATGAAGCCTTTGTCTGAGGACCAAGCTCTTTATTCATTTTAATTTTCAATATATGTTATATATTTGTCAATAAAAGAAGAATGTACTTTTAGGCCATACAAATTTCGACCCACACAAAAAAATAAATAAATAAATAAATTTTTCACACCCATTTTTCCAATATTCCAAAATACTCATTCGTAATTTTGAACTGCTTATCTAAAAACCTGCTTAAACCAGCTTAAGATGGTTTGCTGGTTTAAACTGGTGTAAACTGGTCTCCCATCCCGACCAAGCTTGCCAGCCTGATCAAGCGGTCTTAAAAGTACACATTCCTTTTACATTGTTTTATGTTCATTAATATGTTTATGTTTTAAGAGTGTGCAAGTTTTCAGAGACCGAAAAAGTTAAATTGCAAATGAATACGAGCTCTTTAATTTCACCTAGCGATCCTAGCCACCAGAAATCGCGTTCGTCTGATGTAACCATAGCAACAGAAGCCTGCTCGAGCGTTTTCCGTTCGGATCGGTATGGGGTGTACATAAACATAATTACTGTCATTATTTATTACTTTTAAAACTTATTACAGATTTTTAGATAACATACATATAACAAGTTTATCACAAAAATAGTGGTTTAAAATAGTTGACATTTGGTTATTATTGACAGTTGTCAATCAGTCCACATCGTATGTTCTCTTTGATATTTACATTCACATCACTACTTATTTGACGACTTGTACTGACAAGCCAAGTCTGGTGGATCCCGCCCACTAAAATGTTATAGAGAGAGAGAGAGAGCGAGAGAGAGAAAGAGCTCCTCTGGCTGGGCTGCACACTGATAACTGAAGTATATCATCAGTACAGCAGCTGTCTCAGAAGGAGGTAAAGCGATGTCTCATTGACTCAGGTGCGTACTGATCGAATTCCTGTGCAGATGTTTCCATTGTTGCTTGTATCCTTGATAACTACAGGTACAGACAGATGTGCGGCAATGTCAGTCAATGAGATTACAGGAGGCATTGCGTTGTAATTATGGCTCATTTGTCACTGAGTGCAATCGATTAAGCCACTGATGCTTATAAATGCTGAATAGAAACGATAGAAGAAGCGTAGAAACGATTCTGAATGTATGGCACAAGACATTTGTCTTTGCTGTTGCGCATCATATGGCACAATAGTTGTTTTTAGGATTCTGTTTTCTCTCTTTCCCTGAATTTAGACTTGGATTAAGATTTTAGTGAGATGAGCGCAATTTATTTCTGTCTGAAAACAAGCATATCTTGTATATAGTCGCACTGGGTTTTGAGGGGACACACAGTATCTGTGGGTCTGTGTGCAAACACATTGCATCCAGTAGTTGTGCTTTGAGTACAAAGGCACGTCTTATAGTTTCATTGACTGTCGGTCATTCGTCTGTCTGCGCTGTCCGCGGTGCTGAAATCGCCCCTGCAAGGACGTGAAAACGACGACCTCGCCAACAAAACTTGGGAATGATGCTCATTCTGACATTACATGTTTCTTCGTCCAGTGAGTCTTTCGTTCGATAATTATTTAGCATAGAATGAAAAATGACGTAAGTTTCTCTTCATAGTTCACACAAAGCTTCTGAAGTGTCACCTAACAGAGACCGGCGCAGATTACTTGATGTTTGACCACTATGCGTCTCAAACTTTAATATAATATTCCTACATTTGTCTGCTACTAAAATTGGTTTGTGAATATAGCTTATTCTTAATCTATGTAAATGAATGCCAAAAGTGTTATAAAGGGTGCTGTTGTTACAAACTGCCCCACTAGGTGAGCTCTAACAACTGAAAACATTTAAAAATTTGTGCACGTATTGTGGTGTGGTAATCAAATGTACTTATTCAAATAATTGTTATGCCACCAGTCCCCATATTAGTAGGCCTATAACTTAAATATTTTAATTCAAAACTGCAAATGCACCAAACATTTGCTAAAAGCGTAACAGTTACGGAACTTTGTGGCCTATACTGTTACATTTTGTGGAATCTTTTGGGAAGAAATAAATGAGAAAGCTTTACAACCCCTGAAAATTGTATTTCTATTTTTAGACTGATGAAAAACGTGTGTGGATTTTATGTATCGGATGAAACGAAAACTGCTGATATATAGCAATTCTAAACCAAGCATAACCCGTTTTTATGTGTTCCATACATCTTTTATATTTTACTGAGTCTTACAACTGTAATCTCAGGATTTAGGTTGGTGGTCAGTGATTTCACCTATGTAGCTCATTTTTAATTGGGTAAACTATTATAACTAACCCTGTGTTACATCACTCCCGTCGGTGTTAAACGATAGGCCTTACACCATTTCTCCATAGGTTGCACTGACCTTTAATGGATGTATGTTTTTAAAACGCTTTTTATAGTAGATGCACTTGTCTTCTCTAACTAACTCTGTGTTATGTTTTCTCAGCAGGTGTCAGGGCGCATTCATGTGGTCTCGCGTGCGCATCATGTTCCCTTAATTGAATCTGGGACTGCAGAGAAAGGAGCACCGCTGGCACGAGCAGCTCGCAAGCTATGCCCCTCACACAATGTGGAACATTGCACGCTTGAAGATGCCCTGGGTCTCGTGCGGACACTTTCCCCTTTTCCTGTGTCTGTTTCTGCCGACACTCTCATCTCATGCGCTTGGGAACATTTACAAGCGTTCGGCGGCCCAGCGCGCGGCGGCCCGGTCTGTCGCCCGCATGGATGGCGACGTGATCATCGGAGCGCTGTTCTCCGTGCACCACCAGCCGTCCGCCGAGCGTGTGGCCGAGAGAAAATGCGGAGACGTGCGGGAGCAGTACGGCATCCAGCGAGTGGAAGCGATGTTCTATACGCTGGACCGCATTAATGCCGACCAGAACCTGCTGCCCAACATCACCCTGGGCTGCGAGATCCGGGACTCATGCTGGCACTCTTCCGTGGCGCTAGAACAGAGCATCGAGTTCATCCGAGACTCCCTCATCTCTATTCGGGACGACAAAGACGGATCTAAGTGGTGCATCGACGGGACCCCTTCCAACCAGCCTCCTCCTAGCAAGAAGCCCATCGCCGGAGTCATAGGTCCTGGCTCCAGCTCGGTGGCCATCCAGGTGCAGAATCTCCTCCAGCTGTTTAATATCCCCCAGATCGCTTATTCGGCGACCAGCAAAGACCTGAGCGACAAAACTCTCTTCAAATACTTCCTCCGTGTCGTGCCCACTGACACGCTGCAGGCGCGCGCCATGCTCGACATTGTCAAACACTACAACTGGACTTACGTGTCTGCGGTTCACACGGAGGGTAAGTCACTGGCAGGAACTTACCCTTCTCACTGTTCCTTTTGTTAAAAGTCTGATACCTTTAAACAACTTTTCTAAACAACGTAAATGCCTGTCATGTGAATACAGGTTTCACGGAGTATTGTAACACTCATTGACTCAGACTTCTATATAGCCTAATATTCGCACATTTGTTTGCTCAAAATGGTTGTATAGTTTAGAAATCTACAAAGGATCCCTAAACCGTGTAAATTAATGTGAGCAGGTGTCTTAGTAAGGAAGGGAAGGGGAGTGTTTTAGCACTTCTGTGTTTGTTGTAACACTTAAAGTTTGTAACTCAAAAGTAGTTTAGAAATATATAAGTTATCCCCAAATTTTGTAAAGTAGTGCCAAGAACAAAGAGTTACTGGATGAATTGTAAATGGGAAAACCTGAGCATTTTAAATTTTGTTCATTAAAGTGATAGTCCTCTCAAAAAAATAAAAAAATTAATCTGTCATTAATTACTCCCCTTCATGTTGTTCCAAACATGTATGACTTTATTTTGTTGAATAATAATAATAAAAAATGTTTATAACCAGAGGCAGACAAACTACACAACTCCATTACTTGAGTGAAAGAACAGATACTGCTGGTCAAATATTACTCCATTACAAGTAAAAGTTGTAAAGACAGATTTTTACTGAAGTAAAAGTACAGAAGTAAAAGTACTTAAGTACCAAAAGTAAATTTCCTTTTTTATGTCAATGCACTGTTTTATTATTGTTGTACGTAATACTTGCAATACCTCTGAAGCAACTTACAATACATTACACCTACTGAATACACTGACTAGCTTGTAGTATCTTTGGAATAAAGAGCTTTTAGAATGTTAAAAACCTATGTAGAAAAAAACAAACAAACAAAAAAATAAACTGTCTGAAAAAAAGAAAGTCACGTTTTTTAGAAGAAAAAAATCACCCACTGACTTTCAAAGCTGCTACATAGTAACGACTTTCTACTTTGAGGACCTTGATAGAAATGTAGTGGAGTGAAAAGTACAATATTTGTCTTTCAAATGTAGTGAAGTTAAAGTCATAAGTTTCCAGAAAAAATAATACTCAAGTAAAGTACAGATGCTCAAAAAGTGTACTTAAGTACAATATTCAAGTAAATGTACTTAGTTACTGTCCGCCTCTGTTTATAACCAAACAGTTCTGGTTCCCATTGACTTTCTATTGTATCAGCAACAGTACAAAGGAAGTCAATGGGGCTGTTTTCTTGCCAACATTTTCAAAATTATCATCTTTTGTGTTCCACAAAAGAAACAAAGTCATACAAGTTTGGAACGACATAAGGGTGAGTAAATGATGACAGAATTTAAATCTACTTCAAATCTACTTTAAAACACTTCTAAATTTACTCCTCCAATTTCTATTTGAAACATTTTAATTCTAAACAGCAAAATAAATGTAACAAATATAGAAAATGCAACTCATAGAAAATAACAGCATAACAGTCATTGTGGGTGTTGTACACATATATAGCCCATACAGTGTACCATTATGTGCAATATTTGTGGGTCCAGTAGAAGAATATTGTTATAGCCCTAATTGTTTGGTCAGCTGTGACCAGATTTCGAACATGTAGATTAAAGCTAAAACTGTTATGTCATTTAACATCCTTTAACATAATTGTATAACAAACTATAAGCCAGAAATTTGACTTATAAACAGGGTATAGACAGAATATACAGAATCTTACAACTTCTGCTGTCACTTTAGGAGGGTGCTGGTATGACAGTGGATTTCACCATTGTAGCTCTTTTCTAATTGATTAGACTCCATGTTACAACACTCTAGTTTCCCTTATTTTGACTATAGATTGACAGAATTAGATTTGGTTGTGTAAGTCTGACTTCAAATATAAAAGTGTGAATGTATAACACACAGGATTTAAGTGTTAACATTTTTAATTAAGTAAAAACAATAGGAAATTCTGTGTTTGAAGATAATGAGTGCACCGCTCTTTAAATGTACCTTAATGGTAATGCACTCCCATTAGAGTTGTAGTGCAAGTGGACCAAAGACCTTTTATTATTTACATATGGAAGCATGCTTTAATGACTCAGTCAGTTTCTCCATACATAATGAGGGTAATAATTTATTCTCCCCTTCTCGCTCACAGCACACACACTTTTTTGTTGTTGCTCCCTTCAGCACTGTTGTGTGTATCACTTTCAATTCAGTTGGTGATTTGTTTATAAAATGTCCAGAGGTGGAAAGCTTGTCTGTTAAACCACACATTGAGATGATTTATGTCCTCATGGGCCACAACTTTTTTTTTTTTTTAGTGTTTTAATTCTGTTCCACTAGCTGATGGAATTGAAAGTAAATAAGGTCAAACATGCTTGGTTTATAAACTCTTTAGGTTACTGTCAGCATACTTCAGTGAATAAAACACAATGTAACTGCTGTTAAGTTACAATTTTATTAGTGATGTCCTCCTTGTTTTCGTATTTCACATCTACCTACTTCTAACCAGCATTTGTTAAAAATTAGAATATCCTAAAGCAGGGGGTCCCAAAGTCATTCCTGGAGCCTCCCCAGCACTGCACATTTTGCAGGTCTCCTTTATCAATCACACCTGATTCAATTCATCAGCTCATTAGTAGCAACTCCAAGACCTGAAATGGGTGTGTCAGACAAAGGAGACATGCAAAATGTGCAGTGTTGGGGAGGCTCCAGGAACGTGTTTGGGAACCCCTGTCCTAAAATAAAGGGGCACCTTTAGACAGATTTAAATAAGCAATATAATGCTAATTCTAAGTTCACTGCTCTGTTGGTTTGGTGATAAATAATTAGTAAGATGACTTTTCCCTCTCAGGAGTGACTCTGTAATGGTTTATCAGGCATGAACTGTGGACTCATAAACACAACATCAGCAACTCTCTCGGACATTGCTGCCTGCTGCTCATAGTAACAGTAGAGATCTTTGATTACATTAATTACCCAGCCAAATATAAATTCATCCTGTCTGGTTTAGAGACATTTTAATGGCCATATTTAAACAGGCACCAGTTTGAATACATAGAGTTCTACTGATATAAATCCAGCTGAAAAGGCAAAAATAAAAGCTCTCTTCTGCTTTTAACTAGTTAACGCTGGTCATCCAGCATGGTCTTCAGCTGGTTTGGCTGATCTACCAGTGTGAGCAGCTAAAAAAAGTACCAAAAATCCCTCTAAAACAGAGGTCTTCAACCCTGCTCCTGGGGACCCACTCTCCTGGAAAGTTTATTTCCAACCTGCTTCAGCACACCTGCCTGCAATTTTCAAGCAGTCTTGAGGAGCTTGATTGGCTGCTTCAGTTGTGTTTGATTAGGGTTGTAGCTAAACTCTTCAGGATAGTGGGTCCCCAGGAACAGAGTTGAAGACCTCTGCTCTAAAACCAGCCAAGTCAGCACACTAATTAGTTATCACCAAAACAACAGAGCAGTGAACTTTGAGTATTAGATTAAAATGGTTTATGTAACACTCTGCTTGTGGTACTTCTCATTTGTGGGACATTTGTATATTTTAATTATTTTTGTTTCAAAGTAGGTTCACATACTCTAACAAAGACATGAAATGAATGAAAAAATTGAGTGTTCGGCATAATATTTTTATCAACCTTTTTTATTTTAGTTTATGTTTAAGTTCATCGATATTCATTAATCATCAACTTTTATGTAGTATTTTATGTCAGCTTTATTTTAATTACCAAAAACATTTTTGAATAGTTTTAGTTTTAGTTTAGCTAGTTAACATACACAATAACAACACTGGTAATGAAACCTAAACCTGCAAATACAGTTGTTCCAAACAACCTAAAGAAAGAGAGAAGCAGAGAAAAAAGGAATTGTTAGAGAGCCACAGAACTGTGAATGTGCTCAAATTGTTACCCGCACACCCACACTACAGAGACTGACCTCCAGACAGTCATCAGTGACCACACACCACTCATCTTTCCTGATTAGACAGTAGCACTGTTCTTCTCCTGAGCACAGTCAACAGCAGTGACCTCTGCTGCCTGCACAATAAGATGTAAATTTCGCCTGGCAGCCCAGACGTAGGATGGAACGGAAGATGTTTTAAGTGTACCATTGTGAGCCTGCAGCTTTTGTACGTACCCGTTTCTGATTCATACAATATTTTGAAAAGGACACAGTGTGTTCAAGTGACCTATTATGGTAATTTGCAGTAATTCTCTAGAGCACCACCAAGTATTATTGGTGTCCTACTTGTCTAGTTACAGTACAATGCCTGTGGAATATAATTAAAGGATAATGTTCAGTCAGCCAGTCCTTACCGCAAAATAAACCCCGACGGGGTGATCAGGTCTTGAATCACTCTGAAGGGATTTATTGCTTTGGCTATTTTCATAATAAATATACATGTGGTTGTGAAATATGAGAAGAAGAGGGATATGAGCTACTTAAAGGGATTGTTCACCCAAAAATGAAAATTCTGTCACCCTAATGTTGATGTTTTTGAAGAATGTTTCAGCTGTTTTTGTCTATACGATTGAAATCAATGAGGTACAAAACAGCATTTGACTTTCATTGTGTTCTCAAATTATAATGGTTTGGAATCATATGATGGTGAATAAAAAAGCTATGCAGAAAATCTGTTGCTGTTTATCGGTTATTAAACAAAAAATATTTGATTACAGAATGTTGTGATCAACCATTCAGAATCATTTATTCCAAAAAGGCATTTATATGAGATTTATATATTTGTTTTTTATTTTGTGTTTTCATTCTAACTGTATGACGCCATTTGTATCCAAAATGGTGGTGACCATTTCTCCATTTCATGTTTTTCAGTTGCCTGTCTGCCTGTCATTTTGTGTCCTCCATAGTCAACTATCATCCATTTCTTATCCTGGGCTCTGACTGGTCTGACAGGTGTTGGATCAGTGGCGGTAATCCATCCTCCATTCTGTGTCTTTGATTAAAGCTGCTCTAGTTTCATATGAGTTTTAGCTTATCCTTTATTAACCGTCCTACATTTTGTGTCTGAACACAGGTAACTATGGAGAGAGTGGCATGGAGGCCTTTAAGGAGTTGGCCGCAGAGGAGGGTCTATGTATCGCCCACTCTGATAAGATATACAGTAATGCTGGAGAAAAGCACTTTGACCGTCTGCTTAAGAAACTGCGGGAGCGTTTGCCCAAAGCCCGCGTGGTCGTCTGCTTTTGTGAAGGAATGACTGTCCGTGGCCTGCTGATGGCCATGCGGCGCCGTGGGGTTTCTGGAGAGTTCCAGCTAATTGGAAGGTAAGGCTGAAAACCGTTCCGTTTCAGGGCAGGACAAACCACATCACTCACTATGCTTAGAAATAATTTGATCATGTTCAATCATGTCAGAAAAGTAAATTGCAAGCTCTGGAAGAGACACAGAGGGTAAAGAAGTCAAAATGACACCCACACTGTCTTGCTCATGGTTATATCACAACTGAATCATCTTTGATGCTTTTGCATATTGTGTGCAAAATAAGCAAATGTGATTCTAATACCGTGAATAATTATTAGTACATTTTACATGGTGCTTTAACTGCCTATGTATGTGTTTCATGTTATGGCCAATGAAGAGCAGACATCGGAATGCTTGGAAATAAAAGTGTTGCTACCAAATACACAAGTTTCCAGGGAAACCAGATGAGATTAAGTATGGACACTGTGAACAGAGGCGCTTTTCACACTTTTCACCACTAATGAATAATTTGTGATTCAGTAGCTGGCTCACAAATCCCTGGAAACTGCCTCCTGCCTTTGTCTTATGTGGTGTGAGTGTTTGAGTTTATGTTTGGGTGCGTGTGCCAGAGAGGGTGGTCACTTGTTTTTAGATAGGGATGGAAAAATGCTGTGGGCTGGGTATTAAATATTCAGTCTCACAGCCTCTCAGAAAATGTTTCTGATGCCAAATAACCAGTAGGCAAGCAAAAGATGATCCTTGGTCCCCCAACAGTGAATGCATCATGCAATCACTTGTGACTTGGAAATTAACAATGTGCCATATGTTATTTGAGTGTTTTTGTATCAGGATAATATAGAGTAGATAGAGGAGGAAAAGTATCAAAAATGGGGTCTTAGTATTGATATTAACTAAAACTAAAATATAAAAAATATATATTTTCTGTATTTGACATAAAGCTGAAATAAGATAAAGTATAAATATATAAATATTAGATGAAAAACGTGATGAGAAAAAAAAGAAGAAAAAAACCTAAAAATGTTGCATTGGCAAATAAAAGTTGAAGTACTGAAATTACTAAAAGTGAAATAAAAATAAATGTAAGCTAAATATATATATATATATATATATATATATATATATATATATAAATAAAAATAATAATAAAAACGCACATAACAAAATTACTAAAATTAAAATTAAATATAAAAATATAAAAATAAAAGCTAATTAAAAAATAAATACTACAATAAGATACTAAAAAGATACTGGTCCCCATTAGCCCCTATAAAATATTGTATTCTTTATTTGCTACTTTCTTTGCTGCTTATTCTTGAGAATACGTCTAATTAGTCAGTCGTGGCATATGGTCAATTTGGTAAATTGGTCAAGCAGTTCAATGTTTCCCTAATATTCGCCAGATTCGATTGCTGAAAAATTAAGGTGAATAATGTTCAGTCAGCTAGTCATTATCGCAAAAGAAACCCCTTCATGATGATACAAGACCCCTCAGGTGTCTCTAAGCAGATAGACAAATGGGTAACCAGTGTTTTAAGATATCATCATACGATCAAACACATACACTTTCTGCACAGTTCTGGGTTTGATTTACAAAGGCTATTATCTGATCAGTCAAACTGTCTGACAGCGAAATCAGAGCAACACTGGATAATATTCTTGGACGGAATCCTTGCAGACTTGAAGATCTGGAAATGAATTGTAGCAGCTATCTTGTTTAATCTATATCAAGGCAACATCTATAGCCCACCCACGTACGATCACAGGCAGGCCATCATATTCAGCTAACAGACTTTCCAGGTCAAAACATTGTGTCTGGAGTCTGGATTTTCGTCTATTTTCGTATTTGCATGACCCTGTCTCATTCAGTTTTCAGCTGGGTAATAGAACCGAACATGTGTGTTTTATCAGTACATGTTTGAGAGGAAAGGAGAGAGTAGGAGAGACAAACAGCAAAACCGCTTTTGGGAACTAATGGAGATTTATTCATTAAAACACGTCTTGCATTGTCATGATAATCTGAGTCCAAGCCTTCAAGCCAAGACAGTTGATGATGTGTATCTGAGATAGAGAAAGAGAGAGTGATTAAGAAAAAGAGAGAGATAGTATGTTTGGAGAGCTCTTCTGTGAAAAAGAGGATGAGGTCCAGGTGTTCTTCTCCTCTGCTTTGTTTATTCATAGCCAACCCAAAACCAGGCTATGTAATTTTCCACAGCAGCAGAAAAAAACATTGACTTTGTAATTTCTAATCAACATCTTCAGTCTCACGGGCAGCTTCTCTTGAAAGCTTATTGCATTGGATTCCCCAGAAGTTGTTAGGCTACACTGGGCACTGTGTTTGCTTCTGCCTCTTAATGATCATGGTTCTTTCTTGCTGTATTTTTTACTCCTTATTTAGAGTCCCATATACAGCATGTGCCCCAGAGGTATTTTCATAGGCACATATAGTATTGCTCTCAGGACAGAAAAACAACATCAGCTTCTCGGTATTTCAGCTGTGTCTCAAGCACTGTCAGGAATCCAAATTAAATGTTTAAACGGCAGCACTCTCCTCCCCTAGTGCCTTCTGTGTTCCCAGTCCCAATAATCCTTTTGCGCTTTCCTCCAAAAACTCCTTCTCGACTCTCATTACACATTCAGTTAAAAGAACAGAAAAAAGACATATTTTCAGAAAAGAGAATTTGAGTGTTTCTTCATCTGCAAAACTCTCACCACGGTGACAGACTAATGTGGTATAGTTTATTAGTGTTCTAAGTGGTGGATATATATGCTCACAATTATATATATATATATATATGCTTTCACTTGGTAGGTAATATATTAATTAGTACAGTATATACACATTTTTGTGTTATTACTGTACATTATTTATGTTTCCCCTGCAACTTGAGTGTCCCTGAGAAGCCCTCTCTCTTTAATTAGCATCACGCTGCCTCTCAGCTCTGCTCATCCTTTTGAGAATATTGCAGATTTTTTTTTCTATAATCAGCTGTCATCTTGTCATTGTTTTTGAGATGTGTCTCTTCATGGGTGGAAATTAGTAGTCTTATCAAAGTGTCCCATTCACCAGGGGCTTATACCATGGTATGGTACGGTATATTTTAATTTAGTTTGTACCAAGCCCAGATTTTAAGCAGTGTGAAAGTGGTTCAGTTTTTAGCAGTATTCATCACTTGGGCATGTTATGTTCTGGACCAATCAGCTGTGAGCAAAGTGGCACACCTCTGGTGCAATAAAGTCACTCCCCCTTTTTCTCTTGCTCCAAATTAAAGTTCACTTGTTAAAGATTTTTAAAGACAATATTATTTTCACTTTCAGTGATTTTTCTTTAAAAAAATAATTATTTTAAATAATATTTATGTAATTATTATTTTATGATCTTAAATGACAACCTTCTTACCATGGTATTGTAAAATAAACAACTGATAATTGAAAAGTAGGTAATTGTTTGTAGAAATATAAGATTTAAATACTATTTCTAAGAGGCGTAATTATATGTCAAAACACAATTACATTTCTTGTAATTTATTATTTGTTTACAATTCTCAATAAATCATTTTAAAATACACTAATCAAACTGGAAAAGGACGTCTGTTTCATATTATAACCCTGCAACCATTGCTAATAATAAACTGACTTAAAGTGCGTGACCTCATTTTATCTGATTTCAACAATAAATATTTTTTTAAAAAGCATTGCATCCTTGAGCTCGGTCCTGGCTTCACTTCTGCTTCTTGTGTAACCCTTTATGGTTTCATGTTCTAAACTTGCCTTATGGCTTTAGCACAATTCTTTCCCACATTCGTATTTAAGTGGGTCATTTACTCAAAGGTGCGCTTGAACTCTCCAAATAGCTTTTCTTCAGAGGTTATTTTCTTCTCAAGTAATGTGGAGAATTGGATTCAGCATTCTTCAGTGCATTCAGTACTGCATGATTGCCTGTGACCTCCTTGTAGAAGTTATCATCTGCGGATATTGCGGTTTTGTAAGAGAACCGCTCTTGTAAAGCCCCGCGGAGGCTAATTCTCAGGAAACATCTTTTTCTCATTAGCCCTCCATTTTGAACGTATTAAAAGATTTATTAGTCATGAGGGCGAGCAGAGAGTGAGAAAGACTGACTTTAACAGGTTTTCGAAATATCTGCATATGGGAAGTTCCCATATTTGGCTGTAAAATCAGTTCATTAGAGTAAAACTTGGGATGGAACTGTAGGAAGGGAGAGAAAAGATGCAGGAAGAGAAAAAATAGATTGTTTCAGTGAGATTTTGGCACAAAAACAACCCTAGAAAGCAAGGTAGCTGGTTTGAATCAGCATTAACATTATAGACTCTACAGATATAAACCTATTTGTGTTGACCTCTCAGTCTTTTGCAGTGCTTCACAGGTGCTCTGAGGTCACTTTCAAGTCTTTAAGGTTCAAACAGCTACAGCGAAACTACATTAGAGCGAGGAAAGCCTGCAGGCATCCCAGCAGCCCTGTCGTTGGAACTGTATTACACCACGTCCCATAGGATTTCAAGCACATCTGTTTGTGCTCAGACTGCTGTTGCAATGTTTAAGAGGTCGATTCTGCACTGTTTACTTCATGTCACTACTCAAGTTTTCAAGTTTTTTCCCATGTGAATTCAAAGAATATTAAAAAAGAGGCTGACATTGAAAGGTTTTGGGTATGAATGGACTGATTTGGGGTGTTCAGGAGGGGAAAAAAGGACATGCAGAGAGGACATGACAAAGGCTCATCATGTGTGTATGTGAATGTGAGATGGAGAGAGAGAATAATCGAGGCAGATGAAAGCTGGTGTGGGGCAAGCGAGAGCAGGCGTGATGGGAGCTCGCAGCAGCAATACTGCTTGTGAAACACAGAGCCAGGCTGCTGCTAACTGGAGCGCCATGAATTAGTAAAGGCTTCTGGATGAGTTCTAATGGCCCTCAGCCTAAGCCTGCACTGTCTTACTCAGTCCTCTAGAGAGGATCGAGAAACAGTCAACCAGAGCACACATGCACAATATACTGGATTTGAATGAGTAATGAGAGAACGGAGGATAGGGAAAGAAAAGACAGGAGGATCAAAAAAAGCAGAGCATCTAGTCACCATTGCTCAACATTGTCTGCATCCATATGCCGCTTATCATAGTGAGGTTAGTTAATTACATCTTTAATTAGATCTTTAATGTGTCCTGCACACAACAACAAATACACAGCACACGCAATGATGTTTGATTCGAACAAATGACTCTTATGAACCAGTTCTTTTTAATGAGTCAGTTGAAAAGATTCACAAAACAGCCTTGAGTTAGCAATTTGAATCAGATTCACAAGTGACTCCCAGTCAGATTTCAGTCAAAATGAAATAGAAACTGTTACTGTGATGCATTTGATAACTACGTTAGCCTATTAGCTGACTTCTTGTTTATATTATATGACAGTGTGTAATATAGATTTACAATAGATATACCACCATTCAAAAGTTTGTGGTTAGTAAGATTTTTTTCTCTCTAAAGCTGTATTTATTTAATTTAAAATACAGTAAAAACAGTGATATCATAAAATAATATTATAAATTAAAAACTACTTTTAAAATGTAATTTGTTCCTGTGATGACTAAAGTTTTCAGCACCCATTAGTCTAGTTTTCAGTGTCACATGATCCTTCAGAAATCATTCTATGCTGTACTGGTGCTCATGAAACATTCCTGCTTTATTATAAATGTTAAAAACATTGCTCTGCTTAATAGTTTTGTGAATACTTTTTTTTTCAGGATACTTTGATGAATAGAATTTTCAAAAGAACAGTATTTATTTAAAATAGAAATCTTTTGTAACATTATAAATGTCTTTTCTGTCACTTATTGCAATATATTCTGAAAACGACAAATATTTTATTTTTCTAAAAGGAAAATGAAGGGCAAAAAGAGAGGGAAGGAGAGGAGAGAAGGGAGAAGAAAAGAAAAGAGTAGGAATGGTAAAAAAAAGAAAAAATTGAAAATGATGTCGGGAAGGCGAACATGTTGAGAAAGCAGAGAATTAGGGATGGATTGAGCCGTGATGAAATCAAACAGCTCCTGTCCTCCTACAGTATGTGCCATTGCTGCTCTAGTTAGCCTGTCTTCAGCATCAGGACACTGCCATATCTGCCTATCATAGCAGCACAGTGAATCTCTACCTGAGCTTCCGCTCATTCATTATTCATAGAGGTAATAAAACTCTCTGTAGAGCTCTGCTCTATCTAATCTCTGCCATTTTCCGCTCTACTGTGGGGTGCAAAGCTGTTTAGGGAGATGTATTTTAGGTCAAAGCCTCTAAAGGTAATTTTGTCTAATTCGCTCTATGATACCACAGTACCGCTGCTGTGCACGGAAGAAGGGAAGTTAGGCAAGCAGAGAATGATGAAGAAATGGATTCATGGCATACTTACAGTAACTGAATAACAAAACATAATAAGCAAAAAATGCTGACTGTGAGAAATATGTGAGTGGAGAAAGAAAATGGAGGTCCAAAAGTCTGCAGTCACTAGTATAATTGCTTCTATTTTACATTTTACATTCATTTATTTATATTATAAATACATGTATAAGAGCAACATAACAATTTAAGTGAAAAATGACAACATAAAACATACTGGTTTTTAATTTAATGACTCCAGAATTCAAGTTAATAATTCAAAATTTCTAAACTGTTAAACCGCTAAACAGAAGCACTCGCAGCCCAAAACTGAAATGCTTTGGTGCCCACTGGTGATTTAAGTGAAACTGAATCTCATTTGTATGCAGTAATATGAAAGCCGTGTTTATACAAAGAAACTGGATCTTTATGACACAGATTCCTTATCATCTGCCATGTTATGTTCTCTCTATTTTCCTGAAGCGATGGCTGGGCAGATCGTGATGAGGTGGTAGAAGGATATGAGCAGGAAGCAGATAGTGGGATCACAATGAAGTTGCAAACGGAAGAAGTTCAGTCATTTAATGACTACTTTCTGAAGCTGCGTTTGGACACCAACACAAGGAACCCATGGTTTGCTGAGTTCTGGCAGTACCGCTTCCAATGCCGCATTCCTGGTCATCCTCAGGAGAACCATAACTACCAGAAGATCTGCACAGGTAAACAAAGAACCAGAAGCCGTTCAAATGATATCAATATGAGTATGTAAGCTATCAGTAACATTTAATATTAGTTTTAAATAAAGTAAAGGAGAACAAATAGAAGTATACCATTTTCATGCTATTTTTCATAACTGATGTTTGTCTGATTAAATTATTCAGTTTTTAGGAATATATTGTATGCATGATATTTTATTGAATTGTTAATGGTAACTCTGTATATTTCCCTCCATTTTTTTTCATGTAATTATCCTCTGGTCGGCGCTTTTAAAGGTGATATAGGTAAACTGAGTTGTGCCCCCTCATCTTTTGTGCTTTTCTAATAATTGTTCTCTTTGCCTGTCCACATAGAAATAGTTGAATATCTTTTTGTACACAAAAACAAATGTAATCTTAATGTAATTGGATCACTAAAGTCTATTAAATCTGTGTAGTAATGTAGGTTAGTTTTTGATTGTTTTTAATAAGTGACAAGAGCTTATAGTTTGTTATTGTTCTCTTCTTCTAAAAGACCCTCGTGGTGGTAAGTGAGAGCTGATGAGAGACATTATGATGTTATGATACCTGCACTGAAGAAGCACTTCACTATGGCAACAGACAGCACAATAGGTTGGACTGTGTTTGGCTTCTTTGATTGGCAGAGCTATTCTCAGTTATGAAGATGATGTGCAGTTCAGAGAGGTATCGCATACAGTGAAGAGGGGAAATGAAACAGTGACAGAAAAACATCAGCTAGTTTCATCATTGTCATTATAAAACGCTGTAGACCCTCTATGAAATATTCTTATCCTGAAAAAATATTATGAACATTTATCTGAAAGATTGGTATGAACGCTGTTCTTTTTCTCATATTTTATGGTTGTATCCTGACCATGGGCTTGGAAAGGCATCAGATTGATATCGATCATAAAATTTTGATGAGCTGTATCTCTACAAGACTTCAATTTAGCCCAAAAGTCAAGCAAAGTCAGACAGTATGCTGCCAAAACAAGATATCAGTCCAGCTTTTCTGTGCTGCTTGTAGGGTAGGCTTGATGGCACTGAGAGCACAAGAGAAGCTTGTTGCACAAGAAGAAAGCCGTCACAAAGTGTGTGTGTGTGTGTGTGTGTGTTTGAGAAACTGTCTGAATGTGCAAAGAAAAGACACAATCACAGTGTAACAAGGTTCCCACACTGTCTGCATGTGTGTGAGAGTGAAGAGTTCACCTGGTTGATTTAGTCAGTCACTCAAATCATTTTCTGAATCAATATTTTTGTCTTTTTTCAAGGATAAATATCTACACATCCTTAAAATAAAACAAATGTACCTGAGAAGCAAAACTACTTGAATTTAAATAAATTAAAATAAAAATCTTACCCCACTGGCAAGTTTATTCTTGTTTTATGCATAAATATCACTAAATTTAGATAATTTAGGCTTAAAACAAGAAAAAAATGACTAATTGGGTAGGGGTTAGGGAAATCAATTTAATGTTTTTTTTTTTTTTTTTTAAATAGCAATTTTTCTTTTCATGTGAATTTATTTTGTTTTAAGGATGGATGTTTTAAGGATTTTTTTTACTGGGAAAACAAGACAAAAATACTGATTAAGAAAATAATTTTTTGTAGTGCAAAGCTTGTGCAGTTTCAGGAACTGCATTTAAATTATATTTATATTTAATGAATCTATGACTTTTGCTCTTGAATGTATATGTAGCACTGGAATGGCTTTTCCATCAGCTGGCTTATGAATATGGCTTTTGTCCAGTGGCTTGCCAGTGCTAAGATATAAAATTCAGTGAAAGCATGTAGTTTGCCAGCCTGCCAGCAGGACTCTCCTTCCCTTTATTCAGTCTCTTCAGTGTGTTAAATGTGATCATATTTTAATATTAGGGGCATAAAATTATATGTTACATTAAGATAAGTGACATTCTGCCTTTAGTCACTCTGTAATAATCAGAAATTTGCAAATATATTGGTTTGTATTTTGACAGCGCAGAGCCTCTGGCTTTTTCAGGGTAATTTAATTCATCCAGCATCCAAATTTTTTATTTGCTAAATTGCCAACAAATTCAATAGATAAACACATAAAAAACACAAATCCTGGATGGATGGAGGCAGAGTGGCACAAATACGACTATAGTCCTCACTTTAATCTTGCTCATATTGGTTTAAATTTTTTTCCTGACAGGAAATGAGAGCTTGAAAGACAACTATGTCCAGGACAGCAAGATGGGCTTCGTGATCAATGCAATTTATGCGATGGCTCATGGTCTTCATGATATGCATAAAGAGCTGTGCCCAGACCATGTTGGCCTGTGCGAGGCAATGGATCCCATTGACGGCAGTAAGCTGCTGGACTATATACTGAAGACCTCCTTTAGTGGCGTGTCTGGGGAGGAAGTCTACTTTGATGTAAATGGAGACTCACCTGGGAGGTAAATTACAAGGATACTTTGTATGTACTAGTACTAGTGTTCTATTTTAAAACCTAGTAAGCTACCTATGGAGGCAAGGGTAGACAAATTAATAATGTTTTCTCCTTAGATACCCAGTTTTAACCTCACATATGACATTTGTGGAGTAGTTATTCCCAGAAATGTTTAAAGAATAAAAGGTTATTTTATATAGCACCTTTCTGCAAACTCAAGGTCGCTTTACAATATCAGAACAGATAAACATGACAGGAGACAGAAAAACATGATAAACATGAAGGGAAAGATAAACATGAAATCCATGAATTCATTCATCCATGAAAATAAATCAAAGATGGTGGAAAAAGCAGAAAAAATATAGGAGGACGTGTGTGGCCAATATGGTGACCCATACTCAGAATTTGTGCTCTGCATTTAACCCATCCAAGTGCACATATACAGCAGTGAGTAGTGAACACACACACACAGAGCAGTGGGCAGCCATTTACGCTGTGGCACCTGGGGAGCAAATGGGGGTTCGGTGAGAGTGCTGGACATTCACTCCCCCCACTGACAATCCCTGCCGGACCTGAGACTCGAACCCACAACCTTCGGGTTACAAGTCCGACTCTCTATCCATTAGGCCACGGTCAGCTGGCGTTCCACTCTGACCACTTGAAATGTGGCCAAAACCACTGTAAAACAAACCCTACCACATGCTGGGATACCAGCTAAGACCAGTTTAGTTACAGTTCAGAGTAAATCCCATTACTGTGTGTAGTTTTATGCTTGTGTTATTACACTGTTAGCTTAGGGTGACCATATATCCTATTCTTCCTGGTCCTGACTAGGATTTTTAAATTGCCTAAAATGTCTAGGTTTTTACTTTGATTTCCTATTGACATGTTCTCTACAGTCCTCATAAATTCAATTATGTTGAGTACAATGCCTGCACACTACTTTTCAGTCATTACCTTCAGCAAATATGAAAACAAAGGCAAAATCCTGACATTTTTACCAATTTAGAAATCCCATCCATATAACATGTCCAAAAAAATGAGGAGATTCTATGGCCACCCTAAACATCACACACAATTGTGCGTTGAATTGCTGTCTATGTAGAGTGTCCCAGATGAGGCATTTCAATGAGTGGAAGGAAACTGCTAGTGTATCGAGTCAGCTCACTAGGTTTTGAAACCGAACTAGTTTAATGTCAGTTTGACAGTTCGTACCTGAATGGCCAGTGTGACATTTTTGAATACCTATTCTCTAAGGCAACAATTGATCACACACCCTCTCAGGTTAGATTTGGCACCCTTGCCAACACATGCAAAAAGGTGCGTATCAGATGGTAATGGACTTGGAGTGGAACAGATTGCCTGTCTCAAGGAGATGCTTCAGTCCTCTCCACTCCAATACCCTGATGCGGTCAGCTCCTGTCACCCTGGCTATACACGAACAAAAGATGACAGCTCCACCATTGCCAAGACCGCCATTGCCTTGTGTACATGTGTGCGCTTGTGACACTTTGCTTCATCTGTAAGCTAGGGAGTGTCATTAGTATGGATGAGTGGACTGAGCACTCGGGAGGTTGTGGATTCATGTCCCAGGTGGAGTATGCGAAGTTGAGAGACTTGGATGTGTGAACATGGTAAAAGTGTGAACTCTGCCTCTTGCTAGTCCCGAGGCTTCAGCAGCACTGAGCTACTTATGATGACAGACTTGCTCTTTTTCTTTCTCTTTTTTGATTCACCCATATCATTACCCCTCTCTCTCTCTTTTTCTTCTCTCTAAGGTATGATATTATGAATCTTCAGTATGTGGAGGAGCTGGGCCGCCATGATTACATTAATGTGGGGTCGTGGCATGAAGGTCTCTTGAGCATCAGTGATTATAAACTCATGACGAACCGCACTGAAATGGTCCGATCCGTCTGCAGCGAACCGTGTTCTAAGGGACAGATCAAGGTGTGTATGTAGCATAAACATGTATATATTGTATTTCCAGTTGAAAAATATTTAAAGCTGAATATATACACACAGTTAGGTTCATATATATTTGGACACTGACACAATTTTCATAATTTTGGCTCTGCATGCCACCAGAATAGAATTAAAATAAAACAATCAAGATGAAATTGAAGCGCAGACTTTAAAGGGATAGTTCACCCAAAAATGAAAATTTGATGTTTATCTGCTTACCCCCAAGGCATCCAAGATGTAGGTGACATTGTTTCTTCAGTAGAACACAAACGAAGATTTTTAACTCAAACCGTTGCAGTCTGTCAGTCATATAATGGCAGTCCATACATTGAGGTCTTAAGACTCAAAACGATCATTCTGTGCAAGACACTGAACAGTATTTATATCATTTTTTACCTCTGATCCACCGCAATGTCCAACTGTCCTGAGCGCGTTCACAACAGCCGGCGCGTGACGGTGTAAACAATGAGTAACGTATACGCTCGACAGATCGCTTCCGCACGTGCATCTACTATGCCAGAGCACGTTGACGCGTCATGCGCCAGCTGTTGTGAACACGCTCAGGACAGTTGGACATTGCGGTGGATCAGAGGTAAAAAATGATATAAATACTGTTCAGTTTCTTGCACAGACTGATCGTTTCGTGTCTTAAGACCTCAGTGTATCGTCACAAGCCACAGGGTTTAATTTGGTATTGTCTGTGTATGTTTTTTTGACTCTCAAAGCTGTGGGTCCCATTGACTGCCATTATATGACTGACAGATTGTAACAGTTTGAGTTAAAAATCTTCATTTTTGGGTGAACTATCCCTTTAAGCTTTAATTCAAGGGGTTGAGTAAAAATATAACAATGCTTGGGAATTACAACCATTTTTTCAGGGGCTCAAATGTAATTGGACAAATAAATATAATCTAGTGCTGTCAAACGATTAATCACGGTTAATCACATCCAAAATAAAAGATTTTGTAGAGATAATATATGTATGTGTGTTGTGTATATTTATTATATATATATATATAAATACACCCACAAGCATGTATATATTTCAGAAAAATATGTTGTTTATATATAAAATATATTTATATGAATATAAATATAGACATCTAAATACATGTAAATATTTTCAAAATGTATACTGTATGTGTGTGTATTTATATATACATAATAAATATACATAGAACACACATATATTATGCAAACAAAAACTTTTATTTTGTATGCGATTAATCGTGATTAATCATTTGACAGCACTAAATAAACATAAATAAAATGTTCAATTGTTATATTTTGTTGAGAATCCTTTGGAAGCATTGACTGCATTAAAGGGATAGTTCACCCAAAAATGAAAATTCTGTCATCATTTACTCACCCTCAAGTAGCTCTAAACCTGTATGAATGTCTTTGTTCTGCTGAACACAAAGGAAGATATTCTGAAGAATGTGGGAAACAGAGCAGTTCTGGGGCACCATTGACTTCCATAGTATTTTTTTCCCTGTGAAGTCAATGGTGCTTCACTAACCTGGTTACAAACTTTCTTCAAAATATCTTCCTTTGTGTTCGGCAGAACAAAGAAATTCATACAGGTTTGGTGAGTAAATGATGACAGAATTTTCATCTTTGAGTGAACTATCCCTTTAAGTCTGGAACTCATGGACTTCATAAACTGCTCCACCATGTTTCACAGATGATGTTGTATGCTTTGGATCATGAGCTGTTCCAAGCCTTCTCCATACTTTTTTCTTCCCTTCATTCAGGTACAGGTTGATCTTAATTTCAGCTGTCCAAAGAATGCTTTTCCAGAAGTGGTCTGGCTTTTTTAGATGTTTTTGGTCTAATCTGGCCTTGTTTGCACCTTGTGGTGAACCCTCTGTATTTGTTCTCGTGAAGTCTTCTCTTGATTGTAGACTTTGACAGTGACACGCCTACCTCCTGGAGAGTGTTCTTCTCTTGGATGGATGTCGTGAAAGGGTTTTTCTTTACCATGGAGAGGATCCTCCGATCATCCACCACTGTTGTCCTCCGTGGACGTCCAGGTCTTATTATGTTGCTGAACTCACCAGTGCGTTCTTTTTCTCAGAATGTACCAAACTGTTGATTTGGCCACTCTGAATGTTCCTGCTATCTCTGATGGCTTTGTTTTGTTTTTGAAGCTTAACTTGTCTATTTCACTTGCATGGAGAGCTCCTTTGACCACATGATGTGGGTTCACAGCAACAGCTTCCAAACGCAAATGTCACACTTAGAAAAGAATCAACTTCAGACCTTTTGCCTGCTTAATTGATGTAGAAATAATGAAGGAATAGCTCACATCTGTCCATGAAATGGCTTTTGAGTCAACTGTCCAATTACTTATGGTCCCTTGAAAAGGGGGGGGGGGGGGAGTACATATTAAAGAGCTGTAATTCCTTAACCTTTCCTCCAATTGTGATGAGAATACATACCCTCAAATTCAAAAACTCAGAGTGTGCTCTTTAAGCCCATATTCATTATATAACTTTATATAATATGTTTTGGTCAACAGCTAAAACAATACAAATTGTGCCTGTGTCCAAATATATATATGGATCTAACCATACATACATATATATATATATATATATATATATATATATGTATATGTATGTATAATATGTAACTTTCTATGTACATATACGAATATAAATACATTTGTACATTGTTAGTTGTTGTGAGATGAATTAACTGATTTGAGCTTATGAACTTATGAAGCTTGTAGATTCGTGAAGTGTTACCGTAGTGGGCATCAAAGACAAAATTTCTGCGTTTTTTTTCTGATTGTAGGTGATCCGTAAAGGAGAAGTGAGTTGCTGCTGGATCTGCACTACATGTAAAGATAATGAATACGTTCAAGATGAGTTCACATGCAGAGCTTGTGAACTGGGCTGGTGGCCTGATGATGAACTGGCAGGTAAGAGACTTTATTTACATTTCATTCATCCTCCTAATTATCCACACATCTATTAAAATAGCTCTTCATTTAAAAACTTTGACCAGTATTTCATTGAGAATAGCTCAAACTATATTTGCTGTGTTCCACCAAAGGTTATGCTTTAGATTCTGTTCAGCCCATATCTCCTTTTGGCTCCTCTCCTCTCTATGCCCTTCGCATCCTCCTTACCCAACACCCAACACTTTCTCTCCCTCTGGGCTGTGAGCCGCGCGTTATTTTGACAGCTCTTTGCAGCAGCGAGCAGAGCTGGATAACGGTGAGGTTGGAATCCCATTAGTACCCAGCAGCCGTGTGTCAGGCTCAACAGTTTCACCACGGAACCTGAGCAGCAACAGGGAATTCTGATTACCAGAGAGACAGACTGATCTGAGATAGAGAAAAAGCTCTGTCATAGAGAATGAGAGAAAGAGACCCTTCAACAATGTATAGAAGGCTTTGTCATAAAAAATGAGATTGCTCAGAATCCATATAAAGAAATACACACAGAAGTAGGGCATATGAAGCTTAAGGATCAATGACGTGATGTTCTTCTGTTCATTAAAAAAAAAAAAAATAAATAAACAAACATGCAATTCATACACCACTGTTGAAAAGTTTGATGTCAGGAAGATCTTTTTAAAATAACTGTTTCCTATTTTAATATAATTTAAAACATAAGTTGTTTCTGTGATGGCAAAGCTGAATTTTATTATCAAAGTTGAAAGTGTATTTTTTTTTTTTGTGTGTGTGTGTGTGGAACCTATATTCATAAAGTTCAAAAGAATAGCAATTATTAGAATTTTATTTTTAAACAATGTGAAAGTCTTTAATGGACCTTTTGATCAATTTAATGCATCCTTGCAGTATAAATGAATGCATTAAAAAAAAAAAACTTTTCAGTGGTAGTATACATACAATACAATGACCTGAATAGACCTTTTTTACTAATAATTTTACTAATATCATTATGAAGAAAGAAGCATCATTACTGCTTCACTGCTTATTATTTAAAAAAAATACTGTCTGCATTTGCAATATTTGTAAAAAAAACAAAAACATTTTACCTTGAAAAATTTAAAAGCTTCACAAGTACATTACAGGTATTCCAAATGTAAGGAGCATACGGTTACACCATAATTAAATTTTAACCTAATTAGAATAATACTTTTCTTGAAAATTCTCAATTTTTCAATACCATATGAAACCAAGATGTGTTTTTTTTTTTTAAAGATTTGCATACTTTTAAATGCCACTGACCCTTAAAACTATGTTAAGGCATTAAAACTCATACACATAGTACATAAACCACATGATGACAACATACAATCTTTGCCAAGAAGACTGGCATATCCAGAAGTCCGACAATCCTGAAATTCTGTATTTGTTTTGGCCTGTTCTTTATTTATTTTCCATCCAATTTGACTTCCCATCTGCTTGTTTTATTTCAGAATGCAAGCCTCTCCCGCTCAAATACCTGGAGTGGAGCAGCATAGAGTCCATCATCGCAGTGGTGTTCTCCTGCCTCGGTATCCTGGTAACTCTATTCGTCACCTTCATCTTCATCCAGTACCGTGACACGCCAGTGGTGAAGTCCTCCAGCCGTGAGCTTTGCTACATCATCCTGGCGGGTATCTTCCTTGGCTACATCTGCCCTTTCACTCTCATCGCACGTCCCAATGTAATCTCCTGTTACCTGCAGCGCCTTCTAGTGGGCTTGTCGTCTGCCATGTGCTACTCCGCCCTGGTAACCAAAACCAACCGCATTGCACGCATCCTGGCTGGCAGCAAGAAGAAAATCTGCACACGCAAGCCTCGCTTCATGAGCGCCTGGGCGCAGGTGGTAATTGCCTTCATCCTGATTAGTCTCCAGCTGGCCGTGGTGGTTACGCTGATCGTGCTGGAACCTCCCGAGCCGGTGAAGAGCTACCCCAGCATCAGGGAGGTGTACCTCATCTGTAACACAAGCAACTTGGGCGTAGTGGCTCCGTTGGGTTACAATGGCCTGCTCATCATGAGCTGCACCTACTACGCCTTCAAGACCCGCAACGTGCCTGCCAACTTCAACGAAGCCAAGTACATCGCATTCACCATGTACACCACCTGCATTATCTGGCTGGCTTTTGTGCCCATCTACTTTGGCTCCAACTACAAGATCATCACCACTTCCTTCTCTGTCAGTCTCAGTGTTACTGTAGCACTGGGCTGCATGTTCACACCCAAGATGTACATCATCATCGCCAAGCCCGAGCGCAATGTACGCAGCGCCTTTACGACCTCAGACGTGGTTCGTATGCACGTGGGCGACGGGAAGGCAGCTCCTTGCCAGAGCAACAGCATCCTCAACATGTTTCGGAGGAAGAAGAAGAACAACAACAACGCGACCGGCAGCACCAAGTGAGTGACGGATAATAATAGGTTTGAGTCACATTTCTGAAATATCAGCTAAATGCACATACAGGCTATGAAACGTATGGAAATAAAATAATAGTATTTCTTTCTCAGTAGCACGCCAAGTTGGACTGCAGCGATAGCTCTGAAAGTGTTCTTTCTAGCATGTGTGTGTATTTGAGTTGTCTCTCCCATGTTTTTCTACCTGCTGCAAACCAAGAGTATGTATGTAGCTAGAGCCAGACACTATCGGTCGTCCTCTATCTGTGCTGAATCCTCGTCCAAAACCTAATTTTCATCAAACTACCCATCCACTTAGTCCCTCTCTCCTCCTCAGTATTAACCCACTTTTCAGTGTGCCTCCTCCCCCATGTCAAACCTTCTCCTGACTAAAAATTTAACCCAGTTCTCGCAGAGGCTGTAGCTCCCATATCCAGTTCCCTTCTAATGCCCCGTTCACACTGATAGCGATTTTGTCGCTTTGATGTTGCGTGATAATTGACGTTCCTACTGCTGGATGCTTCAACATTGATGGTGGGCTTTAGAAAGTCTGATCACAAATGAGATGTATTCCAGGCAAAATTAAGATTTTAATGAGCAAACTGGCTACTGAAAAGTAACCTCATAACATTAAAATAAACGTGAAGTATTATTTGTTTGTAGATTACAGCAAGTCATAGTGCATCGTCATTGCTCAATTGCATAAGCATAACCTACTCTTAACTTTGACTTGTTACTGGATGGCATAAATGTAATCTTTTGTAGAAATTTTCCCTCTCGTTGGTACTCGCCATGTCAAGTCACTACTTATTTGCATCAAAGTAAATGTCTACGTAAACTTAACTCCAATTGGTATTCACTGGTTACTACATTGATTTGCTCCACATTTGCATAAACATAAACGTTTGCATAAACTTGACTCCCATTGGTAGTTGACACATTGAGTCCCTGCTCATTTGTATAAAATTAAACTTTTCTTAACTTGACAAATCACTTGGTATTCTTCACATGAAGTCACAGCTCATTTGCATAAACTTCACTCCTATTGGTAGCTGCTGCATTGAGTCACGGTTTATTTGCATAAACGTGAAATACTCTTAATGTTGACGCCTCAAGTCAACGCTCTTTTGCATAAACTTCCCTCCCATTGGTAATCACTGGTCATTTGCATAAACTTTACTCTTGCTGGTATTTGGCACATCGCTTCTCATTTGCATAAACATAAACTTTTCTCTATTTTGATGTATCACCAGACACGCCCACATCACACTGCCAAAATCTGCCCACTCTTATTATAAAACAAATGACTTCCAGTTGTTTTGCCGCTACAAAACTCTGTCAGTGTGAACACCCCTTGATTCTGACGCAGCTTTCAGCTCTGAGGCCTTACTGTCCAGTTAACTTAATTACACTAAGAGTGGACAGCGAATGCCACGTTGATCTGAAACTGAGGGGAATTCCATGAAGCCCTTATTCATACTGCATGATGTTCAGTTTGAGCAGGGCAGTGCAGAGAAGGGATGGCAGAGAATGAGCCATCGTGGCTTTCATAATGCTCTGTAAGCAGGTCATTATGAGATATGCACTTAGCATGTTTGAGGGATTTCTGTCAGAGACTTCATGAATTAACAATGTTGAGTTACACATCATGTGCTAACCCTAATCATGAGAGTTTTATGGCTGCTAATTGTATGAATTGTATGAATGATGACATGCATAATGATCATTTTTCTGTGATGTTCTTCTCTGTCTCTGTGTCGCATTCTGGCGTGTCTTCGTGGGAATAACGTTGGGTCTCTGTTTCATTCATAGTCCTAATGGAAAGTCTGTGTCATGGTCTGAATCAGGTGCCAGACCCCAGGGGAGGGGGTCGAGTGTGTTCCACAGACTGTCTGTGCATGTGAGGAGGCAAGCGGTCGGCCAGAGTCAGACGGCGGTCATACGACCCCTAACTAATGCCTCACAACCCCGAGTCTGAATATGATGCTGGTCTCAACACAGCCCCCAACGGCTCTCACCCCGACAACAAGGATCTCTACAACCTCAGCGAGGGCCACGATGGGGGTCCCCAACATTCTACAACCCACGAGGGAGGGGTACCACCTTCCTATTCCCCTCCTAATTTAATAGACCACAGCACTGATTGTCCTCAAGGGGGACTGGTGGACACTCTAAGCTCTACGGTTCCTGATTTTGACCAATTTGTAATCGGCACGGGCAGCAAGTCGAGCCCCGTCGCCTATAAATCGTCCGCTAATCAGCTGCCTCTTCCCCTTCAAGGGGAGGCGTTCCCTGAGGAAGGTTCAGAATTGGAAGCTCTCGACCTCATTCAGGGGTTTCTGTGTGAGAGTGCCACACAAGAAGAGGAGGAGGAAGAGGAAGATGTGGAGGAAGAGTTGGCACAGAGTAAGCTGACTCTGCTCACTCCACCTTCCCCCTTTAGGGACTCGCTTCAGGCAGGGGGGTCCATTCCCGGATCCCCCGGCTCTGCTAACAACCCTCCCTTTTCCCAAAGTATAAACTACGCCCCAAAACAAAGCTCTTTTACGCTGTAAAAGCACACGCTCAGGACAGCGCTGTTTATTATTCAATCACTGCAGGATATCATTTGCTTGCTTACTTATCTTCATAAGTCTTCGTAAGTCTCTTTCGGAAGGCAGGAAGAACCTTAAAATGAACAAATGGGACGTCCTGTTGGGAATATTTTTCTCTGAGGCAGCGCTGGCAGCATCCGTTTTCCAAAATGCTGCAGAAAGTTGGAGTGCCAAATATTATTGTGTTGCTGTGCCCGAAATCCGCTGGCAAGTGACATCGCAACAGTCCAGGAGTGATAATGCCAGCTTGCTGCTTTACTATTTCACTCTTAGCAGGATGAGACACACTTTCTTGGATTTTATGCGCTTTTGAACTATGTAGCTGGACTTGGTTCTGATTCAAAAGTTTAGTTACTATTGCCAACACAAAAACAATCATGGAAAAAATGAGGGTTTAGGATGTAGATGGCACAGACACATAAGTGCAACACGTGCATACAAGTGAATCATATCTCATAGCTGGCTGCGGTGTATCTGATTTCCATTTTTTTTAAACAGTTTCAGTAACCGTGCACAAGTCAGAGTGTAAAACAGAAACCATGTGTGCACAATAAAACTCACTTGGTTGACTGGATGAGTAAATGTGGAGTTTCCCAGCTAAGGTGTTTTCCAATTTCCTTGTGGCTCCCAAATGTAAGTTTCAGTGCTTTTGCTTAGAGAGTCAAAGGCAAGAATGCTGATTGTAATGTTAGGTATAGAATACTATTTTAGCTTAAATGGGGAGCCAAGGTAAATAAAAAAAACTGTGTTTTTCTTAACTTTACTTTGTCTCATGTGTGAACTCATCCTTGAAAAAGGGAGCAATGTTTTGCAAACGTTTGTATACTGTTCTGCCATCTATTGTTTTCCACACAGATGGTGTCTTTGTATTTCTGCTATATGTTTCTATGATTGGAATGTGAGATATTTGTAAGTTTTAAAAACAACATCTTCTAACTAGCTCTTTGTGATAAAGGGACATACTGTATATGGTGGCACTGAAGCTGGAGTAACTTTTCAGCGACTTTTACAAACTTTTAATGTTCCATTTTTAAACTGTAACTATGAGTAGTTGCTTCTAGTGGTAACTTGTAGCATTTACTGCCAATCTCGCGTAGGATTATCACATGAATTTGCGACTGTAACGCTTTAAGTTTCACAGGACTATTAGAATGCAACTCTCAAAAGAACAATATTCTTGAATATCTTACATATTGTAACTGTTATAATGGATTGTAATTTTAGGTCTTTTAGTGTAAGTTGTTTGGAACAGATTCATTTGTTCAATGTAAAGTAATTGACAGATCACCTGTTTACATGGTCAAACTTAAAAATGAGGAAAATGCTCTTTTTTGCCAGGACAAATCATGCTGTAAAATAAATCTTTTATATCTAATGCTGTCTTTTGTTTTTCACCCCCTTTTCTGTTTAAGAGCTTGATGCTTTTATGGATTTAGATTGGTTATGCACTTTTATCTTTATTTTATGAATTGCAAATACGAATGGGTTTTTAATACACTATTAAGAACAGTTTAGTATCAGTTTAGTTGTATTATGGCATGGTATCATTATCTTTAATATCTCCGAAATTAGATTTTAATGTGTTGCTTCATAAGAGCATCATTCTCTAACCCCACCTCACCATAAAATCGAGTTATTCATATTGTAAGCACTCTAAATGGTACATCAGGTTTTTATTTAATCTTCGTGTTCGTTTCTGTCTGCTTTTGATCACACCAAATATGATGTTGCGCAATCTTTGCATTCGAGACTCGCGCTCAGGAACCGCACATGTTGAAATTCAAACTCTTTTATTTAACTCACACGACTCACCAGACCGCAGCGCGTGAGTGTGCCTGTGTTCTATATTTCTTTGACCCTAAAGCCCAAGCGGGTGAAAAGCAAAGCAATCAAATCGAGGCGTGATATTTCCGGGTCCTATGACTTATCAGGTGGTTGTCCGGTGGGAGGAGAGGGAGCGTGTGCTTTCTGTTTGAATGCTTTCCTAACTCACGTCCTCGAACCCAAAGCACTTCTCCAAACTGTGTGAGGGAGTAGAGGGGAAGTGGTTGCTCAAAGTTGCCAAAACTTTCCTCTCTCATAACTGACATTTGGCAGCATGGCAGGCGGGTCTGTGTCGGAGTGTAAGGAGTATCTGTTTAAAGTTTTGGTAATCGGGGAACTCGGTGTGGGAAAGACGAGCATCATCAAGCGATACGTCCACCAACTATTTTCACAACACTACAGAGCGACCATAGGAGTGGATTTTGCGCTCAAAGTCCTCAACTGGGACAGCAAAACACTAGTGCGGCTACAGCTATGGGACATCGCAGGTAAGGACGTGTAAATGGAAATGTCTTAATAATAATGTTTTTCATAATAAACTTACAGACACACTTTGAAGTGTTTTGTACTGTATGTGGCCACCTTTATAGTAGTTATTATAAGGTTATTTTTTTCCTTGTCTCGACATTAAATATGCCTCCAGGCACGCACAAGGTAGCACATGACTCTTGATGTAATGTTGAGCTTGAAAGACTAATGATGGAAAGTCCGAGTTCATTCATTCCGAGTTTCGGTTCCTTTGAACAGTTCGTTTCAAAGAATCGTATACAGATTCAACTTTTCTTATACTGTAAATCATGACGCGATTCCATCATCGCGTGGTATCCTATTTCCTGACGTAGCGTCCTATTACATGCAATTAACCGTTTCAGTAAAGACGATAAATAAAATATAAAGTCTGTAGCACAGTGTGCCATCTGCATTTTTAATTTCAGTTAAGTTATTAAAAGCCTGAAATGTAAAGGATAGTTTAATTCCATGTGTCCAATTTGATTCAGTTCAAAACAAGCCAAATAATTTGCATTTTACATTAAAGTCAACATTATATTGTTATCGCTCGGTTGAAAAAGTTAAATTAAAACGTACTTTCTAAGCCTGTTACAACTGTCAATCAGTTGTAAATATATTTTCAGATCATTTTATTTGTGACATTTTTTACCACCACATTTTAAGACAAATGCTTTTAATATCAGCCCACTCACTGGTTCTCGAAACATTATGTTCAAAAGGTCATCGGAATCGTTCAAGTGATTTAAACCATTTTAATATTTTAAATTAATTTAAAATTCTTGACTCAAAAACCGACAATACAGATTCAATCAGATTTGTGAACGAATCGTTCAGAGTGAACAGGTTCAATTGTATCATTAAAAAGATCCGACTCGATGAACGATTCTCACATCGCTTTGATTCCAGATCTGCTCCCGGCTAGGCACCCCAAGGCTACTTAAAATGAAACACGGCAATCCTGGCTATTATGACCTTTAATAAATAAATGTAAAAGAAAAAAAAATCAGTTTGAGAAGAATGCGCTAAACTTTCTGAAAGCCCAGAATAAGTGTGAGTCCTAGCTTACTGTGATCACGTTAGCGAACATAATTACAAACGCAATGTAGGTCATGTTATGAAACTAGAGAGGGAGGGGAGCGATATGCTTCATGCCATGACTCCGTGAGCTGCCTATCTAGACATAATAGGGGCCAGAACGAGTTAAAAATGTTGTGTCATTAAGCAGCTCAGTGGGGTTTGAGACGCAGCCTAAATGTACATAAGTTTACTAACCAATCTGCAAGTTATTAAATTCCACATATGCGTTATCTTTGATTCGGTGGTACAAACAGACCTACAGTATCACTGCTGTGTAACTAAACGTGCTTTAGTGAAAAGGGAAGTGAAATCACGGATCAACCGAAACCTTGACTTGACGTTATGGAATGCAAGCAAGTCATAAAACAAGAAAGCAATCTCTTTTTGAGCTTTCTTTCTTTCCTTCTTTCACTGTCTCCCATGTGAGGTAACAGATAATGAGAGAGACTCATTGTGTAACTGCACTAGCCTTCACTTGCTTATAAAATCACATTGGACAGATTGGCTGGCGCTCCACATGAAAAAGGAACACAACTCTTATAACACTGCTCGTGGAATTTTCATGCACTTCACATACTGTACATCTAGGTTACACAACTGGAACCACAGCTATTCTGTTGTTCTTTGTTTAATATGCAATAAAAAAAATTCCCTACCCATACAATACACTGTCATACATTTAACCATGTAAAGCCTGACATGATATAATAGTGATTTTATTTTTATAAGTCTAAAAACACGTTTGTGTGTGTATATATATATATATATATATATATATATTTTTTTTTTTATTTGCTACATCAGGCATTAATAGCCCATGCAGTATGATATGATGAGGAAAAAGGAGCTCAAAGAAAAAACTATTTTATCCAGAGACCTAATTTGATTGATGTACAAATAAACGTTCTTCAAAAGTCTGTTGTATAATATTTGATACATGCAATTTAACATGATTTTTCTTAAAAAGTATATATGTGGATAATTAAGTAAATCTATGTTGCTCCTGTCCAGTAAATGTTCATCTTAAAGTATTAATAACAATATAAAACTTATTGTTATAAATAAAAATAAAAAAAGAAAGATTTCACAGCAAAACTATGCATGTACCACAACCTGAAGGTGGACATTTTTATAATTATACTAGAAGGCCTTTTACTTACTTAAGTATCTATCAATCAGTAACTATCAGTCAGAAGGTGGAAAGCATGTAGAAGATTGATTACAACAGGTTTTTCAGCAAAGGTTTAATCAAGTTGATCATTTAGAGGCCTTAGAAATTCATGTATCAAATATGATCTAGTAAGATTTGTAGGGTTAATAATGTATTTTATCATTCAGAATGACTCAGCATTTTCACACTATAGTGCTCGTGAGACATTGGAGAGCTGTCTGTAATCTATTCACACTCTCTCTCTTCCCATTGCTGCACTGCTGCTGTCATTAAAGGTAGACCCACACTGCAATCTTTATATTTCCCCGAAGACAGATTATGTCTTTCCACTGCAGTATTCCTCGAGCACAATAGGACCATGGAGGCATGTGTAATCCAATATACTGTACCAACTGTCCACAGCAAACAAATGGACAACTTTAGTTTTCAATTTAATTTCAGTGTCATGTGCGTCAGCCTCCTGTGAAATTGAATCGTGTGGATTTGTATGGCTGGGATGGTTTCTAGGTCTAAATAATGATATATCACCTTATACCTTACCTATACCCTGCACCCTAAACTATGCACTCTGGCGTGATACAAGTATTTTTAAATTGAAATATATCTCTGATGTGCTCTTTGAAGCCATGTTTCTTTAATAGATGCTATGAATGTTAGGCTGGCACAACTTCACTGTTACAGTGAAGGACACAATGCAGAGACAAAACATCTGACTTCTGTGCTTGGTTACACACAAATGACACCAACATTCTTGTTCACTATAATGAAACTGAACAAGACATACAGCAGATAAAATGTACATGATTTAATTGTCTGTATTTAACTCCAAGCCAACCAGCTTCATTTCTGTTTATCTTAGAATATGAGGAAAGACTTTTTTCTTTTTTTCTTTTTTTTTTTGGAAAAGTGATAGTTAAGATTTTTACTTAAGGAAGTTTCAAAATATTTTTCCTCACAAAATTACCTGGACATTCAAATTGTTCACTTAACATTTAGACATTTTTGTGTACAAAGTGCAATTATGAACAATTACAGGCTGTACAGTCTTGGGGGGGGGGGGGGCACTTTTTTTTTTTTTTTTTTATACAGGAAGTGGAGATTAAATTTAAAAAAATAGCTATATTTCATGTCAAAAAAATATACGCATAGCAAATGAAACCTGCATACACTTCTGTAAAAAGCATAAAACAAAATTGTAAAACATAGAATGGCAAACAAATATACAGTCTTCAGCCAAAGGCCTGGTTTCACAAACGGGGCTTAGCTTAAGCCAGGACTAGGCCTCAGTTAAATTAAGATATTTAAGCAACTTTTACAAAAATGCCTTAGAAGAAAACATTACAGGTATGCATCTTGACACAGAACAATGATACTGACATATTTTAAGATATGTCAGAGCAAGATATTTTCAGTTGAGACAGCTCAAACATGCATTTTAGTCTGGGACTAGCTTAAGCCTTGCCTGTGAAACCGGGGGAAAGAGTTTTAAACTTTGTTTTTAGCCTTTAAAAGACATTAACCTGTCTAGTTTCATTTCTGTATCTCAGATCCTGAGGCAAAGTTATTGTAAATAAGACACTTTATTTTATTTAATTTTATTTTATTTTTGATAGTTTTTCATAGAAAATTTTCTTAAATTATCTGTAAAATTACCTGTACCAGTCATTCACTAATTATTTGGACATTTTGAGTATGTAAGTCCAAGCAATTATGAAAAATTAATACAGGCCCTATAGGGAAAAAAACTTATTTAAAAAAATTATATTACATTTTAACATTACTATATATAGTTAAAAACACATTATTTTATAGGAAATGGAGATTAAATTAATGAGATTAGGTACATTATATATTTAATAAAATGTATGGCAAATAAAACACATTAAGTATATTTCTGTAAAAAAAAAAAAAATTTAAACCCTAGAATGGCAAACAAATAAAAGCTAGTTTTTAGCATTTAAAAACCCTTTTTAGAAGATTTTTTCATCAGCCGTGGATTGTCCTTCATTTAGTCGCCAGTGTTCCTTTAAAATAGAGTTTATATTCCCCTCTTCCTTCATTACTTTCTCACTCAGCCTTTTATTCTCTCGCCTCAGTCTTGGTTGTCACAGTGAGCTGCAAGGACAACGTCAATGAAGTGTGAATTACAGGGGTTGCATTCTTTCAGTCTGTATGTGGGTGCATGTGTGAATGTGTCTGGAGAACAGCTGGAATACTGTACTTTACTGTGTGGTGTACCATATCAATGATGTGTGATTAAAAAAACAAGCATCTTAACTGTTCACTGTGAAAATCCTGGCCCAGTTCCCAAAGCTAGTCCAGACCTGTATCATCCTGCATAAAGTTGATCAAAGTCTGCCCCGTTTACGCATTTACTTCTACACTGCTAATTAACCCTGTTAATCATGCACTTAATTGGTAGCTCAGTGGTACTAATCAAGTACGCGGTTTTTCTATACCCGCACTGACTAGCGATTATGATAATGACCCTGAATTGGATGACTGTAATCAAGGCCTTCTTCAAATACGTATGTGTCGGACCCTGACTGAAGCCAGGGGCTCACCCGCCTACCTTGGCCCAGAATAGCAGTGCTCCACTGGGGCTGTCTGAAAGGGACATGCTTATTACAGACATGGAGCTTTAAAGAAAGTCTTAACCTTGTGCCAAGGATTGGGATGACGTCTTAGAGCAGCAGTGCATCTATCTGTCTATCTGTCTATCTGTCTATCTATCTATCTATCTATCTGTCAGTCTGTCGGTCTGTCTATCTTTCTGACATTCTATCTATCTATCGTTCTGTCTGTCTGTCTGTCTATCTGTACATACATACATACATACATGCGTATGCATGCATGCATACATAAAATATATGCCCATTGTTAATGTATTTATTTAATGTTCATTTCACGTTGTTAACTTGCTTTCTAATTATAATGTTTAAGAAATGTCTAATGCTTACCAAGACTGCATTTATTTCACCAAAATTACAGTAAAAACAATAATATTATAAAATATTATTAAATTTTAAATAACTCTGTTATTATATATATATATATATATATATATATATAATTTTTTTTTTTTCCTGTGATGGAAAAACAGAATTTTCAGCAGGAATTTTCCTTCAGAAATTAATCAACTTTATTTCTATTTTATTTACTTTAAAAAGATTTTTTTTTTTTGGTAAAAACTTTTCTAAAGTACAGTTACAGTGTTCTCTGTCAGAATTGGGTTGTTTTTGGGGGTGTTGATTGCAGATAGCCTTTGCCCCAGTGTCGTGAAGCCTCTGTCTCTGGTCATTAGCTGTACTGTTGGTTAGGGATGTAACAGCGGCCCAAAGCGTGTGAAGTGTGTTGATGTTCCACGAAGCACCAAAAAAAATGCAGCTGGCTGGTCTGGCTTGGATTGTTGCCATAGCAACACACCCACAAGATTGTTATCTTGATAAAGGCCATGCAGGAGAAACTTCAGGTTGCCATGGCTATGGACAGCGAGTATCCTTGTCTCCCTACGCCACCACCCTCTCTTTTCTCTCACTGTCTGAAGCTTTTAAGTGATCTTCTTTTCAGGATCACCATAATTCACATTAGCAGTAATGTTTAGAAGTATTCATATTTGTTGTGAAGTTTAACCAAGAAATTAAACAATAGGGTACTTAAAATAATAAACAATGCTGCTGGTCACGTTACTGTAATACTTTGAAAGTTTCAGCATGTGAGTCAATGACATGACACTCTTTTTTGTCCTATACATTATTTAATTGAAAAATGCACTAAAAATGAAAAATGCAATTTTAAAATTATATTTTATGATAGGGATGTTTTTAACTTCTGAACTTTTTACTTTGAAAAATGTAACTTTAACCCAGTATTGCAAGCTGTTTCCTAGAGATGTCAGTTGTCTATGACTGATTGAATTTCTGTTCCCCATATGATTTCTCATTGAACTGATATATTGTATTTAATAAAGCCAGTGCCACTTGGTGTGGTTTAAAAGGAAGTAACAGAAACTGCTATCAGAACTAGTCACTGAATAAAGTGACTTCTGTGTCATTAAGACTCAGTGTTGTCAAAACAGTTCATTGTTAGTCATATTTATTTTAAATCATTAGCTGCTATTGACCTCTCAAAATGTTGATCGCCCGTCTCTATTGCCGTCATGCAGTCAAAGCTTTTGTTTACCTCGGGTCCCTTTTTGCTTTTGAGAAACTGTCAGTTTGTGTTGTGCTATATTTGCACATGCTACAGGCGGGTCGACGTCCCATCGATTCTTTTGTGAGTTGTAAAGACAAGTCCATTGATTGGTGATAAATGGAGATTGATTCTTGACATTGTTTCCCCAGGAGGGAGAATGAGGTCTCCCACCACACAATTATTGACACCATCATTCCTGACCCTCTCATTCTCTGCATGAACAATTTGAAGCGTCTACATGATTGATCAGAAGCACTCAGAAAATGACGAAAAATACCTAAAACCTCTCCATCACTGTACCTCACCTGTCAAAAAAGGCCTTTATTAAAAAACAAAAAACAAAGTGCAGATCTCTTGTGGTTTTCCTGCATTAACAAGCCCTGGTTTGTCAACCACTGTAATCATCATGAATTGTAATGTAGTAAAGGTTTGATCACATAGGAGAAGCACAGACTTTTGCCCAAGTGACTCTTTGCTAAGCTGCCCTTGGTTATTGTTGCTAATTCAAGACACGTTTTACAGAACATTCATGGATACACGGTAAGAACTGGATATTTCCATAAACATTTCCATGAAATTTTTAGTAAAATGTGTTCATAAAGTGGAAAAGACTGATTTCAACAGGATCCGGAATTCATTAGGATGTTGGAAAAAAAAAAAAAAAAAGCTTTTTATACAGTCTGCCATTTTCCTTAAAAAAATTACATTACAGCACGCACACGCACACACACACACTATATATATATATATATATAAACCGACCCGGTTAGATGTTTTGTTCTCAGATCAGGCCCATCAGGTCTTCTTACCTATAAAGAAAGTAAAAGTCTTTATAAGCATAACTACAAATTTTTTTCACAATCAAAGAAAAAGTGCATTTCTTTGAATGGCACAAACTAGATGAACTCAAAAATGTCTTTCTTGGCTTCTTCATTTTAGTGCAATTTCACACGCCCCTCAGGGAGCCATGGACCAGGGAAAGCACCTTTCATTGTGAAACTATTACATCACACTGTGGCTTTTTCTCAGTTAATACAAGAGCTTGCTACTCCATTTGCCTTTTTCATGTCGGGCTAAGCCTCAGCTTTCACACTATTCTCTCAGCAGTTCTCCTTTTCTCTTTTGATAAGTAGCCGATTTCTGTGAAGCAGTGCAGGTACAGTTCGCTTGGTTCACTGGTCTTCTATTTTTCTATAATAGCACCACACACAGAGAACCATTAATTCTGAGAAAATACCAGTTCACAACAGCATGCACAGCATATTGTGGCATAAAGTATTGATCAAGGGTACGGTTCCGGCCCTTCACATGCTGTTTCTAGGAACTAAAAGCATTTCTGAGATTTTCTATCTTGACTTGCTCTGTGACAGCTGGCCCAGTGCACCAGATGTGTTCACGAGTTCGTATGTGGCTGGTCTCTGGGTATTCAGTATCTTTAATTCGTCAGAGCGAGTTTTTAAAAAGATTTTTAAGGCTGTGTGCCCAAAATGGACCAGGAGCCAAGAATTAGGTTCTGTCTACTTGTGTGTCAGCCCTCCCGTGCTTTCACCTGAGGTTAAATGGTCTAAATTTAGACCCGCAATCAAGAGCAATTAGCTGCTGAGAGACCTAAGGAGCTTTTGGCGTGTGAAGTGCGTAGCTGAACGAGATAATGGATAATGGAGCTGAGACCGTTGGGGGGTGAAATGTGCTCCATGTTTCAATGCTGATCACTGGAAACCTAATATAGACATCTGAAGGTCTACATGCTATAAACCTATTGTATTGAATGCAGCGGTAGAGAGCAGGGTTGGACTGGGACAAAAATTTGGCCTTGTAAAAATCCAGTTCATGTGGCCCACAGATTCCTCTGTAAATGTTTTGAGGGCTTATTGGGACCTTTAAATTTAGATAAATAAATACCACAAATCTATAACAGCAGATATTACTGAATATGATGCAGTTAACTATATTAATATTGCTTATTTTGCCTATTAAAAATGCACAATTGACAGTAAAGCACTGATTTTGGTTAGGATGCAGTAAAGTACGTTTACTGTAATAAGTAACAATAAATTTATTTACACAGCTGTATCCTGTCAATGTTAATTTTAATTATTAAATTTATTTTTCCCTGAAATTAAAGTTTATTAGAACTAAACAGTGTAATAGATAAAACAATATGCTGTTAGTTTGTGCATTAGGGGTAGGGATTGTTCAGACTCTTTTTGTAAGTTACATTGTTATGCCAGTAGGTGGCAACAAGTGATTGTCTTTATAAGGGAGTCATTCATTCAATCATTCATTCAACAACACTTATTCCTTCAGGAATTACTTCAGTGACTGCCATAATAAGCGAGCCATTGAATCATTCACTCAACTTTCTCAGTTTTTGCTGGTCGAGCAAAAATAAACAGCAGCTGGAAATATTGTGTTTAGAAAATAAGTTACTCAATATTAACTTATTGCTTTTTATTGATTAGTTCCTGACACACTTAGAGTCATACTGTTGTTTGCTAATAACCATAACATGCTGTGACGTTTGGAAAAACAGCATTCTCCATTGCATCATATTGCTGGAATATGCTGTATACTTCCACTCAAGAGTAGCTAGAAATTTAAAGTAACTTCCACAATACTGATTAAATGAATTGTACATACTCAGTGCTGTTTGTACACAGAGAAATGTCAATATCCTTCAGCCTATTGGGATAGAAGCGAAAGATGTGAATCTTCTCTCTCTCTTATCACAAACACACACGTATTGCCTCGCTGCACTTCCCCAGCTTCTCTCACTCTCCGAAGAAAGAGTGAGAGAGTGAAGAACAAAGCAATGTCAGGCATTACAGACAGGCCTGTGATCACAGTCTTCCTCTGTCTGAACTCTGATCTGAGAGAGTGGTTTGGGCTCTGGCTTAACTGCTGCATAAACACTAAGACTAGCGTTCTAGACTCATGAAACTGCTCTGAAGTCTTTTTGTTCCTGTGGGAAACAGCACACTACCGCAAGTCACAGATCTGATTCTGAGGGGTCTAGGTTACTTGATGTTACTCACTTTTAAAAAATAGCATTTAGCTTAGCATACTGCTAAAAATATACCAATTAAATGCAGCATTACTAAAATGCCTTCAGTTAATCTTGCTGTTGTAGAAATGCATCATTATTTACTCTTCCTTGTGTTGTATGAATATATGTGTACATACTTCCTTGTGCTGTGTGTGTGTGTGTGTGTACAAGTGAACTATCCCTTTACAATACCCTTATGTTGGATGTCATATGTGACTGGAATTTAAAGTATGTAACAATCACATGCCTTACTGTGTTGTATCAAAAAGGAGGTCAAGCTCAGTTTTTTTTTTCCTTTTAAGCTAGTCAGAATAAATGGCAGGTTCAAAAGCTATTTCTTTTTTCCATTCTTAATATTTAATTTGATCTCTTCCATAACCGCTTCCCACAACATGCTGTTTTGTACATTAAAAAAAAAAGTACACTTGAATATAAAAGCTTGGTGTATTATTTTTACATATGAAGGCAGTAAATGTAGTGTGGTGAATTTAGGTGAGAAGGATATGAGAGGGGTGTGTGCACTGAGTCTTTGATGTGTTATTAGCAACTACCGCTGGGCGAATCTTTCGCTCCACTCTTCCTTTTTTCTGTCCATCTAGCTTTCAAAGATTTTGCACTGTGCTGGGCTTTATCCCTCTCCAGGCAAGATGAACTATGAGACTGAGCAGCACATCTCAGACTGATTGTGATCAGAATCAGTCAGTCTTTATGTTCTGTGGGCTGGAACACGACAGCACAGTATTGCAGTGATTAACATAAACCTGCTTTAATTAGCAACCACATGCTCTCATTAACTCCCATTATAAAAATGTATAAAAAAACATGTTAGGAATTTCAGCTGGTTGAATTAAAATTCAAATGAAATGTTTGTTACATATTTTGTTGACCTCTCTATCACTCATAATAATTGTGCTTGTATTATATGTTTGTCTCATGTTTAGGTCAAGAGCGGTTTGGGAACATGACCAGAGTTTACTATAAGGAGGCAGTGGGTGCGTTTGTTGTTTTCGACATTACTCGAGGCTCTACGTTCGAGGCTGTTTCAAAATGGAAGCATGATTTGGACAGCAAGGTGAAACTGGCCAATGGCAATCCCATCCCTTCTGTCCTTCTGGCCAATAAATGTGACCAGAAGAAAGATGGATCCAACAATTCCTCACTTATGGACAACTTCTGCAAGGAGGCTGGGTTTTTGGGCTGGTTTGAAACATCAGCTAAGGTAATATAAGCTCATTCTGTGTTCACTTAGCCACTTAAATGTTTGTTTGTGCTTGGTCAAACTGAAGGAGAACTTGCCACGAGACATTTTTGCTAAGAATAGAAGCTTCTTACTACACCTTTCCTCTCTAATCAGCTCAGACGACCATGAAAGCTGCCATATTAGATCAAGTATTTAAAATGGCTGACATTCTCCATGGTATTAAGGCCAAAACGGCATCACTGCGGCAGTCTTAAGAACATTAGCCACTCCTCCTGCCTGAATCACCAGATGTACGTCAAATGCGCAGTGTGTAACTTTATCACGTGAAGCAGCGGGATGTATGGGATTTTTGTGGGAGAAATAATTCATCTCAGCTTGAACTGCTGAAACTTTGCCCACTGATTTAAAATGTAGTACTAGTAGCACAGTGTTTAGTTGTACATTGGCTAAAACTTGAATATCAAATTTTATTGCTACAGCTATGTTTACAGATTGACTGAGTGCACTGCAATACATATTATTTTTATATTAATTCATTTTTTATTAAAAGTAGTTATTTTTATTATATTACCATTCAAAACTTTGGAGTCATTTAAATTGAAAGTAGAGTCATTGGAGTAATTTTTATTTGAAAGAAATTAATACTTTTATTGAGCAAGGATGCACTGAATTCTTCAAAAATGGCAATAGAGACATTTATAATGTTTTAAATAAATGCTGTTCTTTTGAACTTTCCATTCATCAAAGAATCCTGGGAAAAAATGTATCACAGTTTTCACAAAAAATATTAAGCAGCACAACCGTTTTCAAGTGTGATAACAAGAAATGTTTCTTGCGCACTAAATTATATAAATTTTACATTTTAAATTATAATAATATTTCATAATATTACCGTTTTATTGTATTTTTGATCAAATAAATGCAGCCTTGGTAAACATCTAACTGGCCACAATCTGAGCAGTAGTGTATTTTTGCTTTTTGGCACAATAATAGCAATAATGCGTTATGATCTGCAGTTTACATCAGTAAAAGCATGCATTTTTAATATTTTGCTACTAATTTATTATTATTCAGTTTGTTTATTAATTTATATGATTTATTCAACTATATTTAACTATTATTATTTATGCCCTTGTGTTTGTGACATGGAAGTCATCCTGTCTAGATTTATTTTTCTTGGTGCCTGCAGTATGCTGACTTTCACATGGTTTTTATTACAAATGGTTGTCATTCCTGACTAAGATCCATAGTCACATATTTTGCAGTATCAGCGGAATCTTAAAAACGCTGCAAAAGATAATGAAATATGTGTGTTTGAGTTTTACATCAGCAGTTTCGTTGATATATTTTGCACATTAATCTCTTTCCTACGCACATTTGAGGGATGCTAGGTGGATCTGGATAAATTAAAACAAGTTGTCTAAAGAGAAATACTCTGGGATGAGAGAAGGAAGAAAAGAGGAACAGGAAGGAGGAGAAGGAAATGTCTGTTTGTTAATTCCGGGGAGTACAGTGTCTTGATGAGTGTGTGATTGTGTAGGTATTTAACTCCCTGTTAAATTGTACCCCTTGAAATGCATTTTCAAGTCACACGTTTTGGCCTTAAATATATCTTTACTGTGTTTTGCTATTTAAAAAGTGTTTGTTCGGTTTCTGTCTGTAGCAGTGTCTGGTCTTAACTGTTTAACAGAAGGTGTCTCATCAGTCAGTCTGCATAAGCACATGTTTCTGAAATAGATCTCTCCATTAGGGACTCAAGCACACAGATGTCTGGCAGGGAGCTCTGGCACCTGTCGTGTGTAAATGTGTGTGTGTGTTTGTGCACGTGCATGTTTGTGTATGGTAAATGTGTCGGCTCTTATCTATCGGGACCTCCTCGTGTTCAATCAAGCCTCTACGCTGACTGATCTTTCTTTCTCTCTCTTTTTTATCTCCTACTATTGCTCCTCTCCCAGTGGACCACATGTGCATTTTGTTTTTGCACTTTGCCCCGGTTTTTTGAACAAATGACAATTGTAGAAAATTTTGGAGAACCATTAAACCTTGGCGTAAAAATATAAATAAATAAATAAATACATGCATATATACATACATGCATAAAAAGTCTTGTGAGAAAGTTTTAAAGAAGAAATAAAATCACATTTGGAGATATAATGTAACAGTTGTAAGAAATGAAGTCACATTGCAATTTTTACTGGATAATTGAGCAAAGTACTTACTATGAAATGTGGGCAGACCAGTGGGCTACAGGGCTTCGGTGAGCTCTTTAGTTTTAATTGATTATCATTTATAATTTCATATCAAGTCTTTAAGTTCAAACAAGCTTCCCAATGGCCCATGCATGCAGATTTCAAAATGGCAATAATTTCAACCATCGTTTCTACCAAAAGAAGTTACAACAGTTCATTGCCCTTTAAAACAAGCAGGAGCACAGAACACTTTCTGAAAGTCATGCCTCAAAAAGTCTCATGATGTTCTTAACTAGCTTGAAAATTCAAGTTATTTACACTGCTCACTGCAAGCAAATAGGCTTCCATAGGCCATGTATTAGCATTGTTGATTATCTTGTTTTTCTTGCCCACTGCTGGACATCAGTTGTCTCATAGAAACGGTCATTGTCACTCAGCATGGCCATGCCACCTGTATTGTGTTCAGTACTCTAGGTGAATGACAAATACAGATGGCTGGCTTTTGTTTAACCTTTCTGTTTTTTGCCCTTTTCCTCAAATCTGTCTCATTCCCACTTTATTGCTTTGAAGCCACAGACTGCTGAGGGATAGAGGGATGTAAATGGAAAGACAGTGAATTGTCTCGAAAGAGCGATGAGAAAAGAGACGTTGTGTAGGCGGGTGCCATCAATCCAGCTTCATGCTGAAGTACCTCTCGAAGCTTCACTAAGCACTCAGTTTAGCTTAACAAGTTAGGTCTATTGACCGTTCTGTAAATGATCTCAATATTCTGGAAAGGTTCCAGTGTCGTTCCAAACCTGTATGACTTTGTTTCTTCTGCAGAGCACAAAGAAAGATATTTTGAAGAATGTCTCAGTGTTTTTTGTCGATACAATGAAAATCACTGAGGTCCATTGATTTTTGGACACAGCTGTCTTTCATTGTATGTTCAAAAACAGTTTAAGAAACAACAAAATGTCTTCTTTTATGTTATGGAGAAGAAAGAAATTCATACAGGTTTGGAACAACATGAGGAATGATTTTCGGGTGAACTATCCCTTTGACATTTGACTCTGTTCACTGCAGGAGAACATCAACGTTGATGAGGCTGCCCGGTTCCTGGTGGAGAACATCCTTCTCAATGATAAAGGTCTTCCATATGAAGAGAGCAATGGTGACAAGATTAAACTGGACCAACAAACAGTGCCTGCTGAGAGCAAGTCAGGTTGTTGCTAGTGTGGATGTGTCCCATCATCTGACGTGGAAAGGAGGCCAAGGACCGAGCTCAACAAATCCCCCAATCCCACCTCATCCCAGACCCCTTCCACGGATCACAGCATAACCAGGGGTCAACAGTTTGTGCTCTAAAAGGGGAGAAGACATCACTGCCAGATGATCAGATGAAAACATCTTTCTGATGCTTTTAATGACCAGTTTTTCTCTCTAACTCTTGTTCTGTGCCATGTTTGTCCTTTTAATAGCGTCAAGCAAGTTACTTCAATGTGTGCTTGTTGTAATATTGCTTAAAACGAATGAAACTAAATGGGTGTCATAGGACCAGGCAAATACCAGTAAAAGTTCTTAGCTGAAATTAAATTAAACTAATGCCTTTGTCACATAGGGTGAGCTGTTTTAATAAATTCTGGACTATTTGCATCTGCTGCTGGGAATCGCCACCCTAAATTTTTGCAGGAAAAGTTCTCAAGATGTCACTTTATGGCAAAATAGTACATATTCCCAGGGCATTTATTCTGTTGTGAATATCTAACCATCACTCTTGAAGCTCTTACCACAAAATAATTTGATCAAGAAAAAATAAATAAGTAAATAAAAGAAAATGAATTGTCCTCTAATGGGAGATCTGTAAGAATCATGGGCCTAAGCATGTATATTTGTGGTTCAGAGAGTAAGATCATGTTGGTTTTCCTCAGGCTTTTACATGTTAATGTTAAAATGTGTTCATTAATTGTTTTTTAATTGGTACTCAGTGAGGGATCTGAGCATTTGCTCTGTCCATGGCTTTATTTTAGAATTACCTGAAGGCAAATATACATTTTAATATGCTGGAACGAGTTTGTCAAGTTTGCAAACAAATGTTTGTTGAAGTAACAATGACAGAATAAAACATTTTAAACTGTTCATAGTCTATTCTTGTGTAATCTCAATGAATATGTGAGAGGATGTCGTAAAATTTGAAATTCTAACAAAAGCTTCATTTCATATTATCATAATTATATTATAATGACACTCTAGATTTTTATGCAGTAGTTACTAGTTGTCTTTCAAAGCTGCATGAGAATTCAGAATGCTATTAAAAGCCTGGATTCAGTGCAGGTGAAACATTGCCGTAGGTCATCTTAAGATGGAGGATGAGCTGTGTATAATGGGAAAAGGGGACAGAATCAGCGATGCTTTAATACACTAGCAGGTGCTGTAGATGTGTTAAAGTGCCATCAATTTCAGAAAAAATTGTACAAGCAGTTATCATGCCATGCATGTATGTGGCGGTACATAGACTAACATGTATTGGAGAATGGGTTCATTATAGTGATTATGTGCAAAGCTAGTAAATGATTACACGTAATCAGATTCCAAAAAATAAGTACTTGTAATTAGATTAAATTACATTTTAAAATACTCGTAATCAGACTACAGTTCCTTTTTAGTGGATTGCATGATAACATATTATTTACACAATAGCAATAAATTATTCAATTTAATTGAAATGACCATTGGATTCATAAAAATCATTTCAGGTTTAAGGAGTGTTTCAATATTGAAATATCACTCTGTAGGTACACAAATGCACAAATTCACAACCTTTTTTTTCTCATCTGATCCTCTTTCACCTATTTACTTGAAGGACCCTTGGGATTTTAAAATAAATCAAAACATTTTTATGATTTAATTAATTATTAGCTTTTCATTAAACTCATAAACCTCCTGCAGTTCCTTCACAAACCCCAATTTGGGAAACCTTGCTGTAACGTAATATTTAATGCACTTCATGTTGTTAATAACAATGAACGGAATATACAGTATTTTCTTAATCTTTAAACGAGATAGTTCAAAAGTAATCTAAAAGCAGTCTGATTATATTACTTAAAATGTGTAATGTAGTGGATTACTTTACTAACTACAATTAAATTGATATTTATCTAGACTTTTTATAAAGAGAAAAATAAATAAATAAATATGATGAGACGCGTGATGACGTAATTACGTGTTGACGTAAAAGGTAAACTGATTCAGTTTTTGGAATCGGTTCTTTGAAATGAACTATTCGAAAGAGGAGAAAAGAGACGAGTCTTTCTTCCTATCGCTAAACGACAGTGAGTAGACTCAAGGGTTTGTTTAAGGAGGTCAGGAGGAGTTCATTGGCGCGAGGTGGTAATAAAGCCCTGCGCTCGTGCTGTCGGCAATCCCAAGCGATCCTGTCGCCTAGCAACATGGCAAACTTTCCCTACTGCCAGAGTCTCACCCTGGGCATCGCTTCCTATTCATCATTATCTTTCGTGCTTTAATCAGCCAAGTGTTGCTTCAAACTATGAACTCTTAGACTAGAAATAAGGCCTACGTACATTTGCAATGTCGAAGACACCCAAGAAAAAGACGTCCTCCTCCAGCCTCGTCGCTTCTTCGCCTGGACACTCTCCCAAAAAAGAGTAAGATTTGGCTGAAGATTCATTAACACAGCCTCGCTGTGTTTATGCCTTCGAAATATTTCAATAATATGGATAAGTCACAGATAATATAGTTAATAAAACATGTATTCCACCTATATCTTTACTGTATCGTGTTTGTCCTTAGCTTACCGAAGTTGTTTATGTTTTTATTAAAATGTTGGGGGACGGTCGGTACATGTACGTTAGTTTGGAATTTGACAAGATACAGCGTTTGTTTCTGGCAAGTTAATGTATGACATTTTCCTGGCAACATTTATGAGTGCCTAACACGAAATTGTGTATTTTGCATTAACAACAACAACAACAGGCCTACTTTTCTAACATTAATAACATAGAATCACATTTTCTTTGCGGTAGGTTAATACACATAGTTTACAAATTTCTGCTTCAGTCCTGTTATAAGTTAATTTAGCATTCAGTTTAGCTAGAATTTTTGTTCCCTGAAGACGAAGAAGAAAACATTGTTTGGAATAATGTGTGCAAAGGAAAATAAAGTTTTAAACCTTTCAGTCGGTGCTGTAGATAGAGAGAGAGAGAGAGAGAGAGACTGATAGTAATATGCAGTTTAGATTGAAAATAACAATTGAAAAGACCCATCACAAATCATGCAAATTCAAATGAAATTAATATATTAAATAGTCATCTTTTTAATAGATTACATTAAAAATGCACTGTCTCTAGAGCATCCTCAGTGGTCAGTGCATCAGAAAGTCCTGAAGAGCCAAAGAAGAGTCTCATCTCTCTGTGGCCGGAGTGGAACGACACTGAGGTCAATGCTGAGAAATGGGATGCAGCTAAAGCCTCTAAGGATAGCAAGGTGAGAATTGATGAGTCGAACGTGATTTAATATTCAATGTCTTTCCTTTATAAAAAGCTTTACAGAGCAGTGTCAGGCTTGGTGTGAGTAGAAATCTGTTTCAGCAAACTGCTTAGCTTGAGAGATGTACTGTAGCATTTCAGTTGATGAGTCAGAGTGTTTGGCACCATGCGCTTTGTAATTTGATCATCATTTTTAATAGCTTTTATTCTGTTTTGTATTTGTTTTCCTTTGAATGCGAAATCTAAAACCATACTGAGCATTTTATGTAACAACATTGTCAACAGCTCTTTGATGATCCAGAAGGGAAGGTTGAACTTCCTGCCTCCTTGAGAGTACACACTTGGAAACGTCCTTCAGAGTACATACTTAATAAGGTAAGGGTTTATCAGCCATATAAGTGGTTTTCACATCTCTAGCAGGTCCAACAAACTTGAAGAAACTGAATTAACCTGAAAGTTAAACAGAGTTTGCAACAATTCTTAGTTTTGGCATAAAGAGATTTTTTGCCATTTGTCAAGTGTACTTATAAATGTAGTTTTGAGATTGATTGTGATATGTAAAGTTATGTTCGATCTGACAAATAACGACATGACACTAAACTAATCCTGTCCTGACATGACCAACCGACATGCATACAAAGCATACTTGTCTATTTTGAGTGGGTCTTGTTCTTTAGTTACATTTTTTGGGGGGAAAATCCAATCTTAGCCTCAGTGCTGAGCCTAATTGATGAAATATGCTTATGATGCTTTTATAAGAGTTCAGGTTGTGATTAAATTACCTCATGCCCAGCACAACACTTCACAATTATTCCTCCATTTCGATGAGTCTAGGCAAGTCATGGGATGCTAAGTAGTCACAACAAGCAGCAAAATCACAAGGCAATCAAGGCTAGGCACTAGGGCTCTGAAACCAATTATTTTTGCCATCTGACTAGCTGTATTTAAGATGTTTAATTGGCAGAACGAATGAAGGTCAGCACTGTTGTCATTTCCATGGCAACAGTTGGGATAAAAAGATGATAACTGTGATTCTTCTCTCCAAGTATGTGAGTGAAACTAAGAGCCTTCAATTTACATTTGATTAAAAGTCCATTAACAGAAGATTATCAAATATTCATGGATTCATGTCCCTTAGAGGGTCAATATGATCTGTGATAGTAGTGGGGAAAATATTAGAAAAATTTGTATATTTTTCATTTCTTTGGGCACACAAATTGTAATATCTAATAATCAATAATAACTTTCATAATGCTTTATGGTGCGATCTCAAATAATCACACTGAGTTTGGGGTTGGTTAGTGTTTTTGAAATAAGTCTCTTATGCTCAGCTGCATTTATGTGATCAAAACTACAGTAAGAACAGTAAAATTGTCAAACAATATTGTAGTTTAAAGGAACTGCTTCCTATTTTATTATATTTTGAAATGAAACTTATTCTTGTAATAACAAAACTGAATTTTCAGCAGCCATTACTACAGTCCTCAGTGTTACATGATTCTTCATAATTCATTCTGATATGCTCATTAAAAAAATTCTTCTTGTTATGAATGTTGAAAATAGTCGTGCTGCTTAATATTTTTTGTCTAAAACATTATATATTTTTCCCCATTATTCTTTGATGAATAGAAAGTTCAAAAGAAATACAAGGCATCACTGCTGAATAAAATTATTAATTTCTTAAAAAAATACAGATTTTGAGTTTGTTCTAATTGAGCTGAAGCTAGAAAGCTGAAACTCATCAATGTAGATATTTAGGAACTGGAATTACTGACGTAATATGTATCTCATCCTTTCAATCAGACTCCTGTTGTGGTGGAAAATGAAGCTGCCTTCGACCTTACCTCAGCAAATGAGCATTTAGTCTCAAGTGAGGTGAGTCAATAAATAATTTCGGATGGCCTGCATTACTGATTGGAACTAAGAATAATTAGTCTAGTTGGAGTTAACCTACACTGTGTCACTCTTCGCCCTGCATGGCGATTTCACAGCTTATGCGATGGGTCATTAGTGAGCTCTACATTCTGTGGAAAGTCTGTAACACAGGAGAGGAGAAGACCATTTCCACAGAAACAGTTCCCAACCTTTGGAAACCCTGGGAACACATTTACTCCCTGTGTAAAGCAGTGAAAGATCACATGCCCCTCTATAATGCCTATGGGAAATATGTCATTAAACTCTACTGGATGGTAAGTTCAGGTTGAGTATCAACACCGTAATACTTGTATTGTGTAACACTGAAGTTGCTAAATTTACACGCACACACACAGTGGTCTAATCAGTATGTCACGATGTTATATTAGATGATCCATTATTCAGCATTCATAAGTGCAACATTTATTTGTTTTTACCAGATGCTTTTATCCGACGTGACTTACAAATGAGGAATAATACAATCAATTTAACAATTAAAAAAAAAACAATTACTACAACCAGCAGTTAAATTGCTTTTTTTTTTTTAGTAATGTTGAATATTTTTATTGAAAACTAAACTACTTTCTTTCAGATTTGTGTCCCTTTGTTTTGAATAACTAGAAGAGTTTTGTAAAAAAATAAAAAAATAAAAAAAAATCAATGAAAACTCAAAGTAATGGTTTTCAGTGGAAAATAACGTGGAATAACTAAAGGAATAGTTCAGCAAAAATTGACATTTCAGTCATAAAAAAACCTCACCCTCATGTTATTTTGAAACCTTGTTTTTTTCATCTGTTGAACACAAAAGAATCTTTAATGAACAAGAGGTTCCGGTTGGTGATTTACAAAATTGGCAAATGTGCCCAAAATTATTCGAATTGGCTATAGCGTAAAAATGTACACAACAAATGTACACAGGCCGCTCAACACCTATTGTAGCATATGTCCATGTTTTCCTGCTGGAAGGACACTGTGTCCTTTTAGGTGGTGATTAAGTGAGAACACAATGCTTATCAGGGAGCCAAGAGAGTCGGTAGAACCGTCACTGTCAGATTGCTCTATCCTCGGGGCACAAGAAACTGAGAAACAGTTATTTACCTTAACAGCTCCTAGTCCTAAATGAGCAAACAGTGACCTACACGCAGGTAACAGTGATTTGTTTGACAGGTGATATCAAAGAATAGTATAGTAACACTCTCTCAGGCACAAAAGCATTTTAGATAAAGCCTATGTGCTGGGCAATAGTTATATTGTTGCTGGCTGATCTTCTAAGTTCACTCTCTTTAATAAAACTCCATTAGAGTTAATGATGTTTATCACTGCATTTATGCTGCTCATTTTACTGTGTACAAAATATGCACTAATGAACCATGGACTTTAAAGACTCATCTGACTACTGATTGATACACCTTTGGTTTAGTTTATATTAAGATGAGCTTGATGGTGAGCAGATCATTAAAAACTGAATTTTATATTACATCGGTATATATCACAGCACATCTATGAGCGAATTAATATTATTTAACAAATGTTGAGTCTCATAATTCATGCTTTTAATGGCCTGTCCAGATTGAATGTGTGTCCATTACATGAAGAATTTTTGGCAGCACACAAAAACAGTTTTCAATCCTAGATATTCCAAAACCTAGATATTTTAGAGTGCTGTTTCATTAATGAATGTACTTTTTTACAAGAATTGTCTTCTGCTTTCTTAGGGAAGTTGGAGGAAGATTACTGTTGATGACATGTTACCATTTGACAAGGATGATAACCTGCTGCTTCCTGCTACTACGAACCAATCAGAGCTTTGGCCTATGCTCTTGACTAAAGGCATACTAAAGTTGGCCAGTACTGAGTGAGTCTTTGAAAATAATCCAAACAATTAAGTGTTTGAAATGCTTTTGAATCTAATTTTTTTCAGTGAACTGGTTGGTCTAGTTCACAAAACCAGCCTGGATGATTCTTTCATGAATCTGACTGACCAGATTCTCAATTTTAGCTCACTGAAGTGGATGTTTATTACTGCGTAACGACTTAAATTTCAGCCTGAATGTCACACAAAGCTTGAAATATAGGGACCACTTTTATGATGTTTTAATTATACTTTAACGTCCTTTTTGAAACAGCAGTCTCCATGCATTGTAATTGCACGCAAAGGAGCAAGTACATTATTCAGAATATCTGTTTTGTGCTCCATAGAAGAACAGATTTTTTTCATGATGTAAATGTTTAATCTAATTTAGGAAATGAGAATCTCTGAGCCACTTAATCATTTATGGTTCTAAGTAATATGAACAGGAAACAAAAAGCACAATGATGTCCTTCCAGGGGGCTTTTTCCCAATTAACACACATATACATGCTGTAAAATTCTTTACTGCCAAGGTCTGGTGCAGAAGCGATCACAGTCGTCACTCACCTGAAGTCACAGTACATTCTTTTTAAAGCGTGCTTGTCCTCTTGTGTGGCAGTGATAATGATGGAATGGTTCTTTGTGTGAAGATGAACAGTGAAATCGTGCAGTTAATTAATGGCTGCTGGACTGGTTGAATACAGCATCCCGTGAGGCACAATTAGAGCATCAGCCATCTGGTTTCTTCAGAGAAAGAGAGCAAGAGGTCACACACACACACACACACATGTAGACATGCACAGATCAATGTCTGAAATGACAGTGCATATTCGTGCAGTTCTTACTGAGCGTAGAAAAATTGCAAGTATTTTAGGATGTATCCACACCTATTTGTATGTATTGTATGGGTGTCCAGCAAACAAGTAACCTGTTAGATGTGTGACAAGGATGTTATGGTGTTCTCTCTCCAGTATTCCAGTCTCAGGCTCCGGGAGAGAGTTTGGAGAGTTTACAGTCATCCACTGTCTCACCGGCTGGATACCGGAGATCATTCCTTTAAAGTGAGACTCTCTTTAAACTCTCTTCAAACTCAAAATCTCACTCTACTGTGGATTCCTAAAGTTTCCAAATATTGTATGTTTCAAAGCTGAGTGTTAGTCAAAGGTCAGAATAAATTATTAGCATTTATTGGCTGAGATGTATCATTAAGTTATTAAAATGATCATTGAAGACTGTTGCATTAATAATTACATTTTTTTATTAAGCAATAATAGTACTGTTAGACATGGCCTTATGGCAGTTGTGATGCCTGATTTTTAGATGAAATGTGGTTTTTAAAAGGTTTCTTTTTTTGGAAGATTCAACACACCTTTATTGATTTACAGACTGATTACCAATTAAGGTTAGTACACAACTTCCCAGTGACCCTACAAGCAGTTTGGAGAATGGATGGATGGAGTTTGTGGTGTCCCTTACAAATACATTACAAAATGTTAAGGATTTTGTCAAAAACCCTACTTTGCCTTGAGCAGTTTTTTGTTCTGCACTGTCCATTTTTACATGGTTTATATACGGTATAAGACAATGTACATTATTTTTAACAGGCTGTTATGCAAAGTTTACATGAAAAGGAAATTCACACAGTCTATTTTCTAAAAGCAAAAGCTCTAATTATCTAATCGTGAACAGTTCATCCATGTATGTGTTTAATTAAAGACTTAAAATGTTGACTTGCATTCGGTGTTTAAAATTGACTCTCACAAGTTTTTTTTGTTGTTGCTTTTTTAGAGCTTTTAGTTAAGTTTTATAGTTAATAGTTTGTTCTCTCAGGCTACCATTGTCTTTGTCTGTGGTATGTGCTAACAAGCTTCATTAAGCTGTGCTCTGCGATCCACAGAATGTCCTTCTTTTCCTCACAGTGTGCACAGATGCCACCCTTATTAGGAGAAAATGGGCTGCAGACACTATGTTGTTGTTCTGCAAACAAATGGCTAGTCTTCACCGCCGTTCCAGCTTTATCGAGTTACTGCAGGAATGTTGTTGTTGTGAAGTTCGCGTGTAACTTTCTCTTCTCTAGCATTTGACTCTGGCTCTGTAGTTTGTTGTCACTTCCTCAGCAAAACTCTCACATCTGCTCTGTTTCGGGAAACACGGCGTGGTGTCTTGTAATTTACGCTCTGATGAGTTTCCGGGTTTTATAGACTCCTCAGAGACCAGTACACACATTCAGAGAGTATACGCTCATATTTTGGAGAAATAAATTGCTGTGAGATGAGTGCACACATCTTGCTGTCATATCTTCTAGAGTGCTATCATTTTTTTTTTCAAGGCTTGACTTGTGTGTGTGTATCAAACTAGGGTCTCCTGAGGTCATATACTCCATGCTGCAGCCCTGCAGGTTCTTGTAGTCATATCTCACTCCAACAGCTCATATATTTGCCAGAACATCAGAGAGCCAAGAGAGTCCATGTAGCACCTGATAGCCAAACATTTTGACAACATTTCAGCATGAAATTAGAAAACACAGGCAAGCAGATGACTGAAAAGGACTTTTCAAAGATTACCAGGGATATACATTAACTTTCAAAAGTTTGGGGTCAGTTTGATCAAATAAATGGAGCACTGACCACAAACTTTTGAACGGTAGCGTACGTATGTTGAATGTTAAAGATTCAAGCGAGAGAGTGTGTTGTTTGCATTTGTTTTTATCGGCTTAGACCTTTATTCAAGCTGTAGTGATTACCTGTACTAGTTAATTAAGCGTTGCTTGCCTTTCCTGTAATTGCAGTTTATTGATTGGTCCAAAGTCCAGAGGCTTGTTTGTTCAGCTTTATTAGTTTCATCCATTGATCCTGTGACTGGACATTAAATTGATACAAGCCTTTTGTTAGTCCAGGCTTAAATAGGCTTTAATCAATTGAGATTATTAGATAAGTTCACAGTAAAGCTCTAATTAAACGATGGAGATCAAAACATCAGACTCTAATCTTCCACGTGTTAATGTCATTCTTAGATCCTGGTATACAGGGAAAATTTGGGAATGTCTGAGAGACAATATACCTAAATTCCAGTTGGAGAAAGAGAGCTCAGAGGAGATTACGACTGCTGATCTTACGACAACAGATTCTAATGTGAATGAGATCAAGAGCGAATCTCCCACAGTACTGAAGAGCAGAGGTACAGACCTGCACACACATTGCAGTCATTTATCCATTAACGGTATGTGACGTGTCTGATTAAAAGACACCGACAGAGAGAGTAAATGAGAGAATCAATATGGCAAGATAACCTGCTGTGTAAATGGCTCTAATGAAACTTTAAAATGGTCTGAGTGCTTTAGGATTCAAAGTCATTTAAATTTGACTGTGTAAAATATCAAGTGTTTAACAAGTATTTGAGGCTTTTCAGTCTATGATACTTTGTGTTAACACTCTTTGTCAATTAGGCTAATGAAAACCATAATTATGATTCACAACATTTTTATTCTGAATGTTGCAGTGTGGAGGTTTAGTGGTACAGTGGTAACCTTTTGACCTCATGCATATAGATACAATGGCAGTATTCAGGGAGAGTAGGGGTATTATTAGCCATAGGTTTAAAATCTTCAGGGCCTCACAAGATCAATCTAAAGCCCTGTGGTTACCACCATAAAGCTGTTAAGTGTGGAAGACCTCATTTTTGGATGACATCAGTTTTTGATGGGTTTCAATTTGTGTGTTGGGCTTGAGGTCATCTACATGCTAGTGCACACCTAAATGTTGATTAAAAATTAACCCTTTAGCAGATATACAAATTAAAAAATTTTTTAGAAGTATCTTCTGGGAAAAGGCACAAAAATATTGATGACTCAATATTTAAAACTCAGTTTTTAATACATGATTTCAGGGCCTGGAAAAGTCATGGAAATGGATGTAGCCAATCTAAATTTTTCTGGTAATGCTAAAGTTATTTATTTGCCTAGAAAGTAATTTTTGTGAGTATCATGGAAAAAATCATGGAAATTTATAATACATAATAAATGATTAATATTATGAAAGTAATGAAAATGTAGTATACCCCTTATACTTTATACCATAAGACATGGAAATTGCTATAGTGAGTGTCATGAAAAAAGTCATGGAAATGTATAATATCCTAACAATAACCTAAAGATATCACCATAGTCAATAATTTGTTTCTCATGATGCTCAAATTATTTCTATTATTTCTATCTAAATAATTTCAAATTTTTGAAAATCCATCTTCAGTTATCACAAAAGGATGGAAAGTCATGGAAAGATCATTATATCATTACATGTTTTAATATGAAATATGTTAGTCCACAAAAAAAAAAAAGTAAACAGCCATTGTCATTGTTGTGTGGGTCTTTTAAGAAAGTCCATAAGGTTTGGCCTAAAATGTTATGTTTTTCTTGTCAGAGTCTGCTACGAGGAAAAATAAAGTTGACAACCAAGACAGAAAGACCATTCAGCCCAAAGCAACTATCCATGCAAATAACAGTGAGTTTGAAATCTCTTTTATTTGTGTTGTATGTGTGCATTCAGACATTTTCATATATGGTTCTTTTCCCCTCTCTCCTCACCATACATTATTCACTCTGAAAAATGTAGTTGAGGTATGAATATTTGATCCTCATACAGAAACACTCTATATGCTCTCTGAAAACGGCTTTTAATAATTCGCAGCCAGTGTGGCATCGAGGTTTCCATAAAGAAATGCTGATCCGTTTAGCAGGGCATTAAGGGTAAAATGACCCATATGTATCAGTCTGTCCTTTCTGAATGCTTATCTTCAGGTAGCACCCAATTCCATCTCCATGCATCACTTCTTCTGCAGGTTCATGTATTATGGAATCAGTGCCACAGCCTTCACTGCAAGATGTGTATCATGAGTATGAATAAATAAAACAACCCCCTTTCTGTGTTTGTGTGTGCATAACCATATTTGTGTTTGCTCCGAAGAAGTGTGCAGCAGTGTTAATCTGTGTGTGTGTGTGTGTTTGTGTCAGACTGTGAACAGAGCGCCAGTGTTTTTCTCTCAGGTAGTGTGATCTGAATTGAATTATCTGGCATGTCCTCAGGCGAGCACTGTCAATTCTGTCACTGTGCAGTTTATGACTGAAATATGCAAGGAGAGCAAAGAGCAGCGAATCACACACACACACACACACACACATACACAATATGCATCAATTTTATACCGACCTGCTTTGAAAAGCTCAATGCTGTTGTGATGAGGAGGTGTAATTGTCAGTATGCATGTAAACATGGATTTCCGACATGTCTGTGGAGACTAACGATTTGATGAGTCTATTGAGACTAATGGTTTGCTGTTCAGATAGACTGTTTTGGATAATTGGCTTTTGCAAGCGAGTGGTTCAGATTACACTGGGATAATGCAGTGTTTGCTGCTGAAATTTGCTCTCTCTCTCTTGTTATCCTCCGTAAACATTCCGTCTCTCCTTCGTTTGCTCTGTCCTCTTATCTATAGGGTTCTTTAATCCATATAATGAGTCCATCCCCACTGTCTTCCTCTCACTCCCTCTGGGTGTTTGATACTAATTAATGGGTTGGGAATTATAACATGCTTTGACATATATCACTTTGGTAGCGTGGCCCAGATCTTCAAAGCCTAAAGCGTTATCTCTTTTATTGAAACATACACACACATGATCGCTGTTCATTCTATTTATGGTACTTTCCATGAATAGGACACAAAATAGGTCCTGCACTTCTTAAAATCATTTTTATTTCTTTTTCAACAAACTGTGAAAGGAGGTGCTTAACCTTTAGAAAATGTTCATTGTCAACCTCAGGTGGCCATTATTTTATGACATTATATTTTATTTTATACATTATTAGTTTACTACTGTTATTGGATTGTCAACATTTTAGTGTTTGGTTTTAATTGCTGGATAGATTAATCAAGGCAGGCTAAAGTTACTGTTTTTGTTCTTACAAACAAACAAACAAACAATAAATAAATAAAATTAACCCAGTAACCAACTTTATTTCATGGATACTTTATTTCATGAATATTGCCTTGATAGTGTTCAACTGTTTGCGGTATATTGAGTTTCTAAAACACTTTATAATTTAACCCACAAGCTGAGCGTGGCCCCTTTCTTTTCTTTTTCCCTCTATTCCTTTTGGCCTTGAGCTTGATCATGTAACAGTCAGGGCACTGATGGCCGGATAAGAGATCAGAGATGGCCTTGGGAGATTAAGATCAAACACTGATAATGCAGTGCCTCTGTTCCTTCCTCTACACTGGAAGTTTGTGTGCTATGTGAATTAGGAAAATATGGCTTGACAGTTTACAGTGCCCTCTCCGCTGTTCACGCCTTTGTCTTTGAAACTCATGCCTTGATCTATCCACTCATTCTCTCTTCCTCTTATTCAAAATAGACTGCACTCCATTCATTTCATTATGCTTTAAGTATTAAAAAGACAGCCTGACGACGGGAAAAAAGTTCAGCTTAGATTTTGAGGGTCTGCAAAGTTTTTCATGCATATAAATTAGAAATGACACCTCTTTCATGTATACTTCTTTTAGTCTTTTTCACAAACGCTCTTACTCTGTCTTTCTTTCTGATTTAGCCACTGGTCCTATTCCTCAGATGGTAGTGTGTGCCAGTTACCAACCCTTGCATCTGATGGAGAACAGAACCTCAGTGCTTACAAGGATGGTAAGCACATGTTTTTCAATCCGTAGAATATAGACTACTTTTTACAATTTGAAGGTCAGTGATTTTTTTCTAAGTCCATACTTCTATTTAACACGGATGCATTAAATTCATCAAAAGTGACAGAAAAGACATTTATAATGTTTTAAAAGATTTCTGTTTCAAATCAAAGCTAGTATTTCAAACTTTTTCTTTAAATAACCCTGAGAAAAAAAATCAGTATATTAGAACTGAATTCGAAAGGATCATGTGGCACTAAAGACTGGAGTAATGATTTCTGAAAATATTGTAATAATATTTTACAGTATTTGTGTTTTCAACCTATTTTTGATTAAAAAAAAAATGCAGCTTTGGTGAGAATAACTAAACAACTAAAACTAACAAATCTTACTGAGCCCAAACATTTGAATGATATATTATATTATATTATACTATACTATACTATACTATATTATATTATATTATTGAATAGCATGAAAATGGGGACACCTATTTGATGTGCACATTCGATTTATTAGTTTTAAAATGGTAGCCCCACCCAGTTTGTTTGATATGATGCCTCCAACGAGCATTTACCTAAGGCTCATTAATGTGCAAACCTGCCCCAAATGGTACTCTCCCTCCCTCAGTCTTAGTCTCAAGCAATATTTGGCTCCGTTTGGATTAGTGCTGGGCCTGGCTGTCTAATCCGTTATTAAGTCTCTCTTCTATAATCTGTGATCGTGGTGGGTGGTGTGTTCTCCAGGCTGATTCGTCTGAGAGTCTGAGGCAGTATGGGCTCTCTCAGCTCTTCAGTCACCCTGTGCTGCTCACCTGCACTCGAGACTGCCCCCTGGTGGCCCCTCCTAAACCTCCCCCAGTTCCTCAATGGAAACTCATCAGGCCCCGCAAGCAGACTAACATTACTGATGAACCCAAGGGTAAGATGTGTGTTTTTGTGTGTGTATGTTTTACTTTCTCATGTAATTACTTTTATATATATTATGATATTCATATAATAATATTTATTGTTAAAAATTATGATACATAATTGCTCTACTTGGATAAAACTATGTTTTTGCTCTTTAGAACCCCCTGTTCAGAAGCCAGAGAAGTTCATTGAAGTTTCCACCCCCTTTATCAACTTCAAACTCATGACTATGGCTGCACATGACATGTAAGCTCTGTGTGTGTGTGTTTGTACTGCAGACTGCGCTACCAATTACATTACAGCAAAAATAGCCAAGCTAAGCTGAAAACTACTCTTTAGAGAAAGCCACTAATGTATTTACTTGCAGTACAGAATCATTTACAAGCTGCACATGCAGGTGTTTAACCTAATAAACACCTTTATTGCTGGCAAATCATAGGATGCCTTTCCAGGTATAGTTTCCAGAATTTAATATAGGCATCATCAGGGGACGACAACCAGAAACACTGTGTGTGTGTGGTGAAGCTTAAAGGAATAGTTCACCTAAAAATGAAAACTCATGTTGTTCCAAAAGTGTTTGGTTTTCTATTATGAGAAAAAAAATCTCAAAATCTTCTTCTTCTGATTCATTCAGCAAACATGAAACAAAACTTTACTATATTTTAAACCTCATTTAAAACCATAAGACTGAATTGCAAACTAGTCATTCGAAAGAACTGACACAAAATTGATGTACGTGCAAATCAGGCATCGCCAGTTCTGATTCTGGACAGTAGTGAATCTACTGCCAAGCAGTTCATGTACTGTATGTATGTGTGCATATAGTATGTATGTGTCCATTTCTCTGTACACCAGGTGGTAATGAGTACTTTTTCATATCAATCAATCCACAGTTTCTCAGATCCGCCAGCAGGAAGCTTGAAACTAATGGAAAAGTTTTGGTCTGTCATGTCAAAACTAGACCAAATGGCATGCCTGCTACCCACCAGGCATGAATTATTTAGAGTGTCTGAATATGAGCTTTGTTTTATTTCCAGGTATTTAGTTGCACGTGAGTACATTAGCACAGTGTGTGCTAAAAGCAGTAATTGGTTGTGTGGGAGAGTCAAACAGGGACAGAGACTGTGTCGAGGTTCTCGTTGTACTGCTCTTGAGCACAAGACAGTATTCAGTCACACTTAAGTAGCCTGAAACTCTTTAGAGTATGACACATTTTTGCTTAACCTCAGGAAGTGGTGCTTTTGTTTTATGTTTTTCTAGGATATAAACACAAGATAGTAATGCTTGTAATTAATTACAGTGTTTGTGTGTGTTTTTAGGGAGCAGGGTGGTGTAAAGAGGCGTGGATATAATTCTAATCTGACTTCTTTCTCTGAAATGGATGATGGTGAAGATGACCACACTAAGAATGACATCACTCAGAGCAGCCTAAATGCACTGGACATCACTGAAACCACCCAGGTATCTGAAAGAAATGGATATGTTTTCTTAAACTATTATGTGATTGGTGCACCACCGTTTAAAAGTCTGGGGTCAGTAAGATTTTTTTTTTTACTGTTTTTAAAAAAAGTCTCCTATGCTCATCAAGGCTGTATTTATTTGATTAAAATACAAAAAAACAGTAATATTGTGAAATATTATTACAATTTAAACTAACTGTTTCTATTGTAATACATTTTAAAATATAAATTATTCCATGTGGTAGCAAAACCGAATTTTAAGCAGCCATTACTGCAGACTTCAGTGTTTTTCAAAATCTTCAAAATCGTCAAAATCAGAATCATTGTCCTTTAAAATCTTTTTAATATGCTGATTTGGTGCACACAAAACATTAGTGGCATCAATGTTGAAAAGAGTTCTGCTGTTTTGTTTTTAAATATTTTCAGATAATTTGATGAACAGAAAGTTCAAAATAACAGCTTTTATTTAAAATTGAAATTTTGTAACATTATAAACGTCTTTCACTTTTGATCAAATTAATGCATTGTTGCTAAATTAAAGTATGCATTTCTTTCAGATTTTACAAACCCAAACTTTTGAACAGTATTTTATGTCGTATGAAAGGTGAATGCTCTCTCTGAACAGATGCAGTCAAGGATTTGACTGTACTCCAGGGGTTGCGCTGTGTGGCAGTGTGTTTCAGTTTATGCCATCTGTACAAGCAGTGTGCATCAAAATGTTCTGCTCTCTGGCTGTAGTGCGACTGGTGGCCGGAAGGCCGAGGCTATGACATCCTCTAACGCCTCTCTTTCCAGCTCCAATGTCATTCTGCCTGTCTCCCTAATCAAGAGAGGGCCTCTGGCAGATCCAGCATTAGAGAGATAGGGAATAAGAGAGAGAGAATGGTAAAACATGCGTGCCTCGTTGCATAAAAGGACAGATCATGTCCTCGGAATGATATAAAAAGCAGCACAATTAGCCTGTCAGTCATCAGAGTGGATGTCTCACAAGGAGTTCAGCTTAGATCGGACTGAGACAGATAGCTTCCATGTAGTTTGTAAGATAAGTGGATGTGTGTGTATGTGCCTGTGGGATCTAACTGGATTGATGTACCCTTACAGGAATAGTTCACCCAAAAATAAAATCATTAATGTCTATTACTTACATTATTTACAGTGGCTCTGACCTTCTGTGGAACACAAAATTTGACTGACTATTTATGCTGGCCTCTCTTTTCCATTTTTCTTTTCATTAACATTTGTTAATTGAAATTAAGAACTTAAACTTATAAAAACCTACGTGAAAATTAGAGATGTTTCCTTAGCAACTAGCTAAAATAAGTTCTAAGTCCTTAAATTACTTAAACTTATGGAAGCCCATTTCCGTCATGGAAATAAAAATAACAAAAAAGTAATTGCAACTTTTTATCTCACAGTTCTGACTTTTTCTCACAATTGCGAGTTTATATCTCTCATTTCTGATGTTTTTCCCAGAATTGCGTGATATAAACTCACAGTTGTGAGTTATAAAGTCAGAATTGCGAGATAAACTTACAATTACGAGAAAAAAGTCAGAATTGTGAGATACAAACTCTCAATTCAGACTTTTTTTCTCACAATTGTGAGTTTCTCTCAATTCTAACTTTTTATTTCTTAGAATTGCGTGATATAAACTTGCAGTTGTGAGTTATCATGTTAGAATTGTGAATTATAATGTCAGAATTGCGTGATATAAACTTGCAGTTGCGAGTTATAATGTCAGAATTGCGATTGCAAATTTCTTGTGAATTTTCTTACAACTGCAAGTTTATTTCTCACAATTCTGACTTTATAACTCACAATTCTGTGTTATAAAGTCAGAATTGCAGGATATGAACTCGTAATTCTGAGAAAAAAGTCACCCAATAGCGATTTTATATCATGCAATTCTAAGGAATAAAGTCTTGCGAGTTTATATCATGCAGTTCTGAAAAAAAGTAAAAATTGCAAAATGCAATTGCAAGAAAAAAAAGTCAGTATTATGAGATCACAAAAATCGCAATTACCTTTTTTATTTATATTGAATGGCGGAAACGGGCTTCCATATAAACTAAAACTAAAACAAACAAACAAAAAGTGCCCCCCCCAGCACTATGGCATAATTCTCCTCAAGAGTGTTAATGAGAGAAGTACTGTTGGTGCTTTTCATGTTCTTTTTGAAGCTTGAGTGACACTATGTTTAATATCTACTCATGTTTGGGAGTGACAAAATGTTCATTTCATCATTTGTTTCAGGGGTTTGGAACAACATGAGGCTGAGTTAATGAGGACAATAAAAAAAATGCTTGTTATCATTTACTCACCCTCATGTCATTCTAAAACTGTATGACTTTGTTTCTCGTGAGGAGCACAAAAGAAGATATTTTGAAGAACACTGGAACCAAACATTGGAGCCCATTGACTTCCATTTTATGGACACAAAACACTGAGACATTTCTCAGAATATCTTCTTCTATGTTCCACAAAGAGAAGAAAGAATACAGTTTTCTTTTTTGGTTGAGGTCACCTGATATATTTTAGACCTATATTGAGTTTCTGATAATGTTGTCAGCTGAATTAGGTATGAACAGGAGGTAGTTTACCACAGTAATGTGTGGAATGCACCCTGAAGTGTTTACTGCCATATAAAAAAAAATTGCATTTAAATTGCTGGACTGCCTCTTCTCTTCTCTTCTCTTCTCTTCTCTTCTCTTCTCTTCTCTTCTCTTCTCTTCTCTTCTCTTCTCTTCTCTTCTCTTCTCTTCTCTTCTCTTCTCTTCTCTTCTCCCACTCACTCCCCTCTGCTCTCCATTCTTTTCCTCCATTCCACTCTCCCCTTCTCCTCACCTCAGATCCTTGGTGAGTCACAGTCTATCTCTGAATCACTGGCGCTGTCGTTCGTTAGATGTGGCGTAGAGAGAGCCTCTAATTGTCCTCCACATTTAAATTGCACAGTCGGTCGACTCCTCAGGCTTTAAAAGGCTTTCTAAATGACACGAGGTTGGGTTCAATCATGGGGAAAAAAAGCACATTGGAGAAGTTTCTAAGGCCTACAGCTGGATTGTTTCCATGGCATCACACCGGGTTACTTACAATGTAAAAAAAAGCACATTCAAATAGTTTTACAAAAAGGTGTCTCAATTAGCGAGTAAAGACTGACGTGCTAATCAAATCCCATGTCCCCTAATCCTGTCACCATCCGAGTGCCCTTAATGTTTATGGCACTCGCTCTCCTGTGAGCAGTTAATTGAAGGAGAAAACCCTTTCTGGTGGGAGTCCAGATGTCAGATTAGAGGATTTCTCATCGGCTTCTGGAAGCCAAACGGGCTCAGCGCATGCTGACTGGACGAATGTGGACGTCCTCTGTCTCCACTGCTTTCCTCTGCCCTCCTCTGCCATGTCTCTCTCAGCTCACCCTGTGCACTTTTTATCCCTCCATTTCCCCCCAGGTAACAGCAGAGGACAAGAAAAAGGACGACAGCATCGCCAACGGTGAGATGTGTCTCCGTAAGCAATGCCACAGCTCAGTCCGCCCTGTCACTCAAACACATAGCGTATATGTTTAATGCTCATATTCGCCAGTTATACGCGTTACGTATCGCAGTAATTTTGAGATTGAAAGCTGACCTGGAAACACTTCAAGCTAAATATTTTTATTCAAATAATCCATGCCATCATTTACAAGCTTTTTTTCAGTTAGAAGATTGGGAAAGCATTACTCATTTTCAATCGAGTTCTTCTGGAACAATGTGCAATACAATGAAAGTGAAGTGAAAAGAATGAATTTGTAAAGGCAGATGTTAATTTGCCTCACTTATCTCCCTCAAGTCATTGTTTAGCCATCAGAGCAGTGAGGCTAATAGCTGCTGTAATGATATGATAGCTGGCTGCCTTCACAATTGCACTTTCTCGTTTATCCCTCTCTTCCCCCATCCAATCCATCTTCTTTTCATCAGCACAAACACAGATGCAAACACACACACATAGACCAATGACATCATCTCTATCTCTGTGATCATGATCATGCACTCGCCCCTCATCACGACAGGCCAATTATGTGCTTTCCCAGAGAGCCCAGTGTGTTGCTTAGTAACACCTGTGGATAAGTAAATGGAGTAAATGGCTTTGCTACAGCACCTATATTATCATGGTCTTATACGTCAGCACAGCAAGCTCAGTGTAATGACTTCAAGCTGCAATGTATAACAGTATTCTCAAAATTGGCATAATGAATTGAGTGACACCAATAAAAGAGCATTTATAAATTCAATACAGTGCATGATTGGCTAAATGAGCTTTGCTGATTGGTACCACTGAGTTAATCATGGTATCTTCATGAAAAGCTAATCTATACTAGAAAACTATTTTATGCTGGTTTAGAATGTTTCATTTTTACTCTCAAAGTAGTTGCTTGCTTGAAGTTTAAAATTTTTACAGTTGACATGAAATGAAAAATTATCTGTTTTCTAAATGCATGTTATTTGTCTTATTGTGGACAAATAATCTATGTATAAGTTGTAAGTCTGCCTCTATCCAGTCAATAATGATATATAGTACCAAGTCCCTGCCCTACTTTTTTCTTTCCAATAATTGGTTTCACATGGACACACATCATAATACAGAAGAAAATATCTGTTGCTACTTCTGTTTCATTGCAACTTTAAATTTCAGTAGTTTCCCCAACAGTGCACATCTAATTCCCGTTGTTAGGTCCTATATTGATAACTATATAATGCTAAATTTGTAAGACTGTCAATACAATGTACATATTTCCATAGTTGTTTGAAAGGGCTGTAAAAACGATAAGCTTTTTTTGAATGTAGTAGCAATGCTAATATAGTATTTCTCAATGTTTATTTAGAGAATCTCATTTCAAACATCTCCTTAGAAAATTGCAAATCACTTTAAGCCTTGGTTACCTGATATTGTAATATGGCCTTACTATTTCAGCACGACTAGCATTCCTACTATTCCTACTAGCATTGCAAACTTGTTTTGTAATAGACTATTGTATAACTTTTTTTTTTCAATCTCCAAGATACGGAAGAAGTGAAGTCAACTTCAGGCCCTGACAAAGAGACAGATGCAAAAGATAAGGAGAGGCTACAGACAGCCAAAGAGTCCAGCGGTGCATTGCTTCTGTCCCAGGATGCATTAGCATCAGACAAACCCCCGTTGCTGGAGATCTGGGTGGACCTGCACAACTTCACTAAATGCTTCCAGTAAGGGTCAATCATCTCCAGCAATAGCCTAAGCCATATTATGCTAATCCTTTGCTATTTTGTCAGATGAACTCTTCATGCTCTTAAATTACTATTAAGCTGCAGGCTACAATATGCTAATAATCATGTGTTTTGCAGGACGCTGTTGGTTTTTCACAAGCCAGATACTTATGCACATCAGTGTAAGACATCACACTTTAAGGTAGGTTTTTGAAGGAAAAGACAAACTTAATATTAAATGTAATATAGTAAGATTTTTACTAGTGTATACTGAAACTAATAAATATTCTTTTTACATTTGGGGTTACATTTAATTATAATTACATCATTAAAGTAACGGGATCAACATCAATTAAAAAATGGTGCTGCTTAATATATGTGATGCACTTTTTTCAGAATCATCCAACAAATAGAAACTTCAAGAGAACAACATTTATTTGAAATGGATATCTTTTGGCATTATAAGTGTCTTTACTGTCACTTTTGATCAATTTAATCTGCCCTTGCTGGAAAAACCCCCCAAACACAAACAGTTTGCTTAATGAATAAAAAAAAAATCGAAATTTAACAAATGCTTCCCTATTACTCTTAATATTCCCCCTGAGTCTGTAGCTGTGGTAACTGTAATTTGTTTTCCTCTATGGGTGGGCTGGGCCCCCTTGCTGACTGTATCTATGACATTCAGAATATATTATCATAAAAACACCTAATATAAGAATCAACTAAACCTGTTGTGCCATTTGTAATTGTGCTTGGTATAATTATGGTATCTGTAGTGGGAGGGATGTGTTGTGTTAGGAAAGAACATGAAAGTGACTCAATTCTCTGTTAGAACTCCATCTCCTCTCGGCTGTCTGCTGCTGCATTGTCCAACGCTGTGGCCTCCACCCACTCTGTGTCCGCTCATGCTAGACAACCTGATTCAACTGCAATTGTTCACACACAGGTACACACACATACACATAAACACAATGGGAGGTTTTTGATAACCATGCTGTTTTTGCTCTTCTCTCCCTATTTTACTGTAATGCTGGTGAGCTAGACTTTTTTTCAAACCTTATCCACTGAGAACATGTGGTGTGATTTAATATTTGGTAATTACTGTGAGTGTGAGTTTATGTAATGGTGTGTGTGTGTGTGTGTGTGTTCTATTGTCTCCTGAGATGCATACAAAACCGAAACGCATTAATAAGGTCTATGCTGATGCTGTTCCATTCTGTTCATTGTTCTTGCTTCTCTCAGTCTGCAGATGGGAAAGGTACTCACTTCCTGTTTGTAGATAGCCTGTTACCCACAGAAATTGTCATTGGTTTCTCAGCTTTGGTGCACTGGGGAGACAGTGTGGAAGAGAGTAAGGCCAGATAGAAATACTGTACACACCCGGTTTGTCTGTTTACAAGAACAAGGATCCTGTCTAAAGTGTGGTTCTCTTTTGTGTACAGAAAAGGAGTCATCAGCCAGGCCTGGTTCTCTAACAGCTAAGCCTTTCTCATGGAAGAGCATAGTCTCTGAACTCCCTGTGGTGCAGTTTCAAACTACTGCTAGTAAAGCTGCGTTGCTTTCTCTTCCTCCAGGGTAAATATATCACCAGAATTGCCGAATTTTCAGCAGCCATTACTCTAGATTCATGTGTCACATGATCCTTCAGAAATCATTCTAATATGATTTCTAATAGGATTCTAATATAATTGATTTGGAGTTCAAGTAACAGCATTTATTTAAAACAGTTAGATAGTTAAATAAAAAAATCAATGAATAAAAAACAAAAATGTAAATTGAAAATAATTTAAAAATAATAAAAAGAAATTGCTACACTATTTTAGGTCAATATATGATAGATATTAGTAAGGTTAGCACCATATTTATTTTTTGACAGCAATGAAAATAAGGCTGTTAGGATTGGAAGTACAGTGTGTTCAATGGATTGTACTGTTTAACAACATGCTAATTATTCAGCTGACAAAACATTTTCCAAAAGACTTTTAGTAGACAAAAACTCCGTTCCAGCTTTGGAAGTGATCTAACTGATCTAGGACCTTCGCCATTGCAAATACAGCCTCATTTCCGTCCATATAAAATATTATGTCAGATGTTCTTGCATCAGTTGGAGCTCAGTGTGCTATTTGGAGCATTTTTAAATCATGCAGATTCATGTTAATATATTTTGCTATATAATATATTGATATATATTATGGTGTATATATGTGACCCTGGACCACAAAGCCAGTCTTAAGTCGCTGGGGTATATTTGTTGCAATAGCTAAAAATACATTGTATGGGTCAAAATGATAAATTTTTCTTTTATGCCAAAAATCATTTGGATATTAAGTAAAGATCATGTTCCATGAAGATATTTTGTAATTTTCTTACCTTAAATATATCAAAACTTCATTTTTGATTAGTGATATGCATTGCTAAGAACTTCATTTGGACAACTTTAAAGGCCATTTTCTCAATATTTAGATTTTTTTGCACCCTCAGATTCGAGATTTTCAAATAGTTGTATCTCGGCCAAATATTGTCTGATCCTAACAAATCATACATCAATGGAAAGCTTGTTTATTCAGATTTCAGATTATGTATAAATCTCAGTTTCAAAAAATTGACACTTAAGACTGGTTGTGTGGTCCAGGGTCACATATACATACATATATACATATATAAATATATATACAGTTGTGGTCAGAATTATTGGCACCCTTGGTAAATATGATCAAAGAAGGCTCTGAAAATAAACCTGCATTATTAATCCTTTTGATCTTTTATTTAAAAAAAAATCACAAAAATCTAACCTTTCATTGAACTAAAACAATTGAAAATGGGGGAAAATCTCATTATGAAATATATTACTGATGTGCACAAAGATAACTGAGCTTCACAAATTAGTGAAGTGGCTTTAAGAAAAGAGCTAGAGCAGTGAAAATTCCCATTTCCACCATCAGGGCAATAATTAAGAATTTCCAATCAACAGAAAATATTATGAAACTGCCTGGAAGAGGACGTGTCTATATCGTCCTAATGCATGGTGAGGAGGAGAGTTTGAGTGGCTAAAGACTCTCCAAGGACCACAGCTGGAATTGCAGAAAATGGTTGAGTTTCAGGGTCAGAAAACCTTGAAAAAAAATTGTCAAACAACACCTACATCACCACATGTTGTTTGGGAGGGTTTCAAGAAAAAATCTCCTAGCTCATCCAAAAAAAAACTCCAGCATATTCAGTTATCACACATGACTGGAACCTCAAATGGGACTGGCTTCTATGGTCAGATGAAACTAAAAAAATGAGCTTTTTAGCAGCAAACACTCAAGATGAGTTTGGTGAACACAGGGATAAAAGTACCCCACGTGTACAATAAAATATACTGCTGTATTTTTGATGTTGTGGGCCTATATTTCTGCTGGAGATCCTGGACATCTTGTTTAGATACATGACATCATGGATTCTATCAAATACCAACAGATAAAAAAATTAATAAGTGACCGACTTTGTTAGAAATCTTATAATGGGCCATGTTTGGATCTTCCAACCGTACAATAATCCAAACACAAACCTCAAAAACAACACAAAAATGGGTCACTGAGCACAAAACCAAGCTTCTGCTATGGCCATTCCAGTCCTCTGACCTGAACCCTGTAGAAAATGAGTGAGGTGAACTGAAGAGAAGTAGCACTGTCATGGAGCTGTGAATCTGAAGGATCTGCAGAGATTCTGGATGAAGGAATGGTCTCTGATCTCTTGTCAGGTGTTCTCTAACCTCATCAGGCATTATAGGAGAACATTTAGAGCTGTTAAACTGGCAAGTGGAGATTTCAAAAATTATTGAAAAAAAGGGTGCCGTTAATTGTGGCCAATGTGTGTTAGAGAAAAACATTTATTTCATAATGATATTTCCTCCCATTTTAAATTCTTATTCTCCAATGAAAGGTTAGATTTTTTAAAAAAAATAAAAGATCAAAAGAATTAACAATGCAGATTAATTTTCACAGCCTTCTTTGATCATATTTACCAAGGATGCCAACAATTCTGTCCACGACTGTGTATGTGTGTATATATATATATATATATATATATATATGTATATACACACACACAGTATATATATGTTATATATTCTTATTTAAATATACACGTAATATATGTTCAGCTATTTATATTACGAAATTGAAAAACAGAAGTGTTTTCAGAAGTGGTCCCAACATTGATATCAGTGCTGTGACAGTTGACACTGTGATGTGAACTGTTGCAGTTGTTCAAATCTAACAAAAAGCTCTCAACATCACTACCAAGGTTCATGTAATGTATTGCGCTCTCTCTTAGGAGCCCAGAACAGAAGAGAGAGATAAGAAGATGGGCTGAGATACAGAAAGAGAGAGAGAGATATGACCCAGTCTGCTATTTCTAGCAGCATAGTGGCCTAAAAGCTGGAAGCCCACATTCAGAGGTCATACCGAGGGAAGGGGAGGGCCAAGTGTAGGCACATCTGAATAGTTTTTTGAGGATCATACATTCAGGAAAAAAAAGAATGTTACCAAAAGGCTCTCTCTTTCCTTTGTTCTCTCTCCCTCTTTCTCCACCTAATACTCCTCGGTGTTGAGAAATCTGATTTCTGTCGACAAATTATGTAAAGCTAATATGTCATTGCAGAGCTGGTTCAGTTCCGTGGGGGTTTATGAGGGTGCTTAAAAGGCGTAAGAGAAACTTCAGTCGAAATTGTAATAATAGCTTTTATAAGCATAAGGAGATTTTGCTGACTACAAATACATGTACGAAATCCCTACATCATCACTAGTAACAGTGCATGATCTTGCAAATCAGTCTTCTAATTTAAAGTTATGAATTAGGAGTATTTTTTGACTTTGCTAGCTCAGTCTTAATGGGCCATATGTGCTTTACTCTTAGACATATGATCACATATGATCACATATTAGATGCTGTAAATGATTTCAATAGCATAAGCATTTACTCCTGGTTGTAAGTGTGAAGGCATGACTGTAAAAATAGATGTAAGTTCATATAGATCTGGCATTTCATTTGATTAAAATTAGATCAACTTACTATATAAATTTTTATAATGTAACACTACAGACCAATGTCTATTAAAAAAACACTATAAAATTTCTAATCAGCACTGTTTTTGTCTTACTAGGCGTCATGTTCTTCATGTGCACACAAGTGCTTCATTGGCCATCCACCTACATCTATTCAGCATGTCTCCTTTTGTGTTTGGTGATGAGGAGACTGTTATGCCACACCTTGACAAGGCATGCACCCATTAACACACACATTTGTGACCCTGGACAACAAAACCAGTCATAAATCACACGGGTATATTTGTAGAAATAGCCAAAAATACATTGTAGGGGTCAAAATTATCAATTTTTCTTTTATGCAAAAAATCATTAGGATATTAAGTAAAGATCATGTTCCATGAAGATGTTTTGTAAATTTCCTACAGTAAATATATCAACTTAATTTTTGATTAGTAATATGCATTGTTAAGAACTTCATTTGGACAACTTTAAAGGAGATTTTCTCAATATTTAGATTTTTTTTGCACCCTCAGATTCCAGATTTTTAAATAGTTGTATTTTAAATAGTTGGCCAAATATTGTCCTATCCTAACAAACCATATATCAATGGAAAGCTTATTTATTCAGATGTATAAATCTCAATTTCAGAAAATTGACCCTTATGACTGGTTTTGTGGTCCAGGGTCACATTTGCTCGAAGTTGCATCGACTAGTGAATTAATCCATTAGTCCTGCCACTGGTCAGTGTATCAGTTCTTTATAGCAGCAACCAGATGACAAAAAAATCTCAGTTGTTGTGCTTCATGTTTCTCTTCTGAATTGACAAGGAGAGTCTGAGGTTCTGTGAGCAGGCTGTAATGATCGTGAGAGCCCTGGGTCGAGTGATCAGCTGCTTCTCAGATCCAGAGGAACTACCATCAACCACCAAAGAACTTGAGAAGACCCATGGTGTAGGCATACAGCAACAAAGGGTGGGTTATACACAGGCCTGGTGCAATGGGACGGACTCTTGCACCCTATTTTAAACCACTGTGTGACCAACAGAGATGGGAATAACGGTGTTATAAATAAACGTTATAAATAAACTTATTTTTTCTAGTAACGAGTAATCAAACGAATTACTGTTTCTCCCGTTACAACGCCGTTACCGTTACTTACAATAAAATGCGGCGTTACTATAATTTATTATAATATTATTATAATTTTTTTTCAGTTCATCTGAATGCGCAGTGTGCAGTAATTGTATTTGACGTACCGTAAACTCTAGTGTGAAGCTGAAGGCGCACAACTCGCCGTCGCTTTCTCACACACACACAAAGAAAGATACAAAGCAAGAGAGTCTTACATACCATGCAGAATTGACGCGCTACATGTAAACGATATTCTTTGTTGTATTTTCCTGTCAGAATATCAGTTCCTTTGGAATATTTTTAAGAACTGCCGGTTTCTCTGGTAGTGGGCGGAACTACTGTGCAAACGACAATCTCATTGGCTGGTCCTCACCTATTGTCGTTCCTGTTTTGATTTCAGCAAATCAATTCGAGCGAACGCAGACAACGTGATTAATATTCATGACCCCAGCAGCTCATTAATCCTTAGTGCGTTTTATATTGTTGGACATGGACATTTTCACTTAGGGGTGTACTCACTTTTGTGGCCAGCGGTTTAGACATTAATGGCTGTGTGTTGAGTTATTTTGAGGTGACAGCAAATTTACACTGTTATACAAGCTGTACACTCACTACTTTACATTGTAGCAAAGTGTAATTTCTTCAGTGTTGTCACATGAAAAGATATAATAAAATATTTACAAAAATGTGAGGGATGTACTCACTTCTGTGAGATACTGTATATACTTATTATTTTTGTCCCATACAGGTGTTCAGTGAAGCTGTGTATCATATGTTTTGCTCTGCTCTGGGGCGGAAACTGACCTCTGAGGAGCTGTTTGCGGTACAGACTCTGACAGGAGACCCATCGCCACATGGCAGCAATGATAAAACCTTGGATGCACGATCAGGTGAATGTAGGGCGAACAGAGTCTCTCTTTGGGTTTAGACCTATTATAGCATGTGGCTCATCCTGACTTTATGTACTCATGTGTTTTTTTCCTCCCTGTAAAAGATGACACTCCAGAGTGCTGGAATGGCAGGCAGGCCACAGACAAAGAAATGCAGGCAGCCACAGTGTTGCAGGCAGGTTGGAAAGGATACCTAGTCAGAGAGATCCTCACTGCAGCAAGACCAGGTAAAGTCCAGCTTCTCCTGAAATAGATATAATGATACCTGGTAGAAATGGAAGACTGGAGACACTATATTCAAGAATTTATGCCAATTGTCTTTGTGATCTGATTCATACCTATTCTCTTGTGGTCAGTTATGTCTGACATCTGTTCTGTGGGTTTTTATGTTTGTGAGAGAAAGAGAGCTGCAAGGCCCTGGAGCTCATACTTATCAATGAAGCTGCCAGTCATTCTAAGCGAGTATGACAGCAGAGAGAATAACACACCTCTCCATCTCTTTCTCCATCTGGCTCCATACCTCCAAGCACCACTCCATCCCCACCCTGACAACATGAGTGACAGGGAGAGTGGCCGAGAGAAAGTGAGAAAGAAAGAAAGATGCAGCAGTATCAGAAAGGATAAAGGGAAAGTGTGAGAGGAAGGATAAAAGAAGCAGAATCTTACTGAGCAATATAATGTATATTTCAGGAAGCAATAGCATCCGGGAAGCTCAAAGAGTCAAAACATGCAAGCAGTCTCTAAAGATCCTAGTATTGCTCATTAAGCTCTATTTACCTCAAACTACTCATTTATTGTGTGAAAATTACAGTGTAGATCCAGCAGTCACACACAGATAAACAGAACTATATTCAATAGACTTCAGAAGTAGGGATGGACTGATCATGTTTTTCCGAGGCTGATTACAATTTTTTTTTTTCGAGCAAGTGGGATGATTTCGACTGCCATTTTTTAAGATTTAAGGCCAATACAGAATGGTATGGCTTTAGCTTTGTGAAATTATGCTACATAAAACATACCTGCACAAAACAAAAACAGTTTCCTTCAGAAAAACATTCATATAAACCCCCAGCCTTAATTCAATACTTCCAATATTTTGAGCATCATTAACAGAGCTTGCTCTGTACTCTCCTCTTTGTATCAGTTACCAGTGTGTCCAATTCTGGCCTCTGTTACTGTTCTGTTTACAGACTTAGTCATTTTTCCTCACAAGTTACATTTTGGGAATTATTGCAATGCAGTTTTTGTGCATATCCACAACAGCGATCACCTGAAATAAAACAAAAAAACCCCGACTAGTTGAGATATACTGTATAATATATAATATAGCTCAACTAGATATATAATACATATAATGGGATATATAATATATTTGTTTTTGGCTAACAAAAAAATGCAAAATTTGATGGTTTAATGGTCTAGTTGTGCAAAAAAATGTTGTTGTTTTTTTTTTTTTTTAAATATATGTTTTATCTTCACAGCCAGGTGGGAGCTGGTACAAGGTGACATTGTATCCTCTTCTTGGCTGATGTCATTCTCTATATCTTTCTGAAAGTGTTTCTGTCATTACAACTTTCATTCACAAATGAGCCTCAGAACGGTTTGTCTCCTACCTGTCAGTATGAAATTAATTTCATTTTAGGGGCATATATTCTTTCTAGCACTCATTTGGCAGTAGATGGGCAGATATAATAAACATCATTTTATGTGAGAGGAGAGAAGAATATTTCAATGAACAAAGCCAGACCTGGCTGGTAAAATGATTGGCATTATAGAAGCAGAGGGATCAGTTCATTTATCTGTCACAGAGGCTTTTCTGCATCATCTTTTAATCTGAAACTGGGCCAAATCTAACCATGTTATCCAATCCAGTTTCACAGCTCCAAGGTGAACGTTGTGGGTTTTTATGAGTGCTTATTACGGTGTATTCATGTTTGTTTGTGTGTTCTTAGGCACCAAGGAAAATCTGAGTGTTGCTAAAACTCTGCAAGAGATGTGGGCTCCCATGGAATCCGATCTAGAGAAACATGCTGTATCTTTACTGAGGTGAATTATTCATTTTAAAGAATAATTTCTCTCCTCCATTGTGTCTCTCGGTGGTACCATCTGCTGTTTACTGTCTGTGTGCCTGGCTTTAGATGTGGGGAGGGTCTGTAGAGAGTGACCTCTGGCCTGGGGGGTGAATGTGGCATGTGTCTGGGCTCAGTGGGTGGGTGGTATCTTCTCCCAGCGCTTGTAGCCTAACCTAGTCGACTCTGACAATCTGGGTGTCATAGGTCGGTTTTTGTCTGCTTGAATCTTTATCCAGTACTAAGTGTACATTTCTGGTAGACACATGGTTGCTAATGGTGAAGGAATAGCAGAGCTGTACCCCTGTGGTGAGGATGAGTGCAACAGAATAACATTCACTGACTATTCAGTGCCCGTACCAGAGGTGGCGAACTCTTGGATTCTGATCTTCAGGTCAGGACACTCATTTTACACTTTTAGCAAACCAATAGTTTACTAAAAAAATATATTTTTATCAAGAAATACAAACTTTGAACTTCAAGTTTGCTTGTATTCTTAAGCGATTTCTAATCCTTACACTTAAGCGATTTTTCTTGTCTATTCTCATTTCCAGGGAGGTGTTTCATGTTCCTAAGAACATTCTGCTTGTTCCTAAGATCTTCTCCCCTCTTCCTGTATGTATTGTGCATGTCATCAATAATGACACTTTAGAGGAGATACCCAAAGTCTTTAACAGGGTGGAGCCATACATATACACCCCAAACAAGGTTTGTCTCTGTCAATGGGACAACTCCTCTTCATGTTTTTTTTTAACGTATACATTCATTTTTTATATTGTATGTATTCTGTTTCACACTCCATAGGATGGTTATACATTTGTAGCTGAGGCGCAGATTGGAGACACGCCTGTGATTGGAGGAAAATTGCGAATGCGTCTAATTGTCTGTCGGGAACCTCTGCCACAGCTGGCCAGAGACACACCAAGCAATAACTTTTCTGTAAAAGAGTTGAAAGGTTACTACATCCCTAATCAAAAGGACATCATCTGCAGGTTAGTACATGCATAAAGCGTACTAAATAACAGCTTATATGTATATATTACATTGAAGTTATATTGTAAGCACTGCAGAGCTGGACAATCAGTTGTTGCATCAAGACTGATCTAAACTCTGTGTGTGTGTGTGTGTGTGTGTGTGTGTGTGTGTGTTTTCTGCTAGGCATGTTGTAAAAGTCTCCAGTGATCACAGTGCTACTGTGCAGTTTCAGACCTCAAAATCAGACGTCTACATTAAACTCAGTATCCTAGACCATGAGAAAGAGGTCGCCAGCAGTCAGGGCAAAGGGCATGTCATCATTCCAGTCTACTGCTTCTTAGCCAGCAATGGTTTGTATATACACACACACACACACACACACACACACACACACACACACACACACACCACACAAATGTCTGTCTGTCTGTCTGTCTGTCGCTTGCTTCGTTAAAGTTATCTTGGGACGTTCGTACTTAAGAGTTGACAAGTCTTAATTACGACTCAGGTCTGTCACTTTGGTCGTAACAAGATGGCTTTTCTACATAAAACTTCTCTACATAAAATTCAACGATTTTTTAACTTTACATCTACAAAATGATGAATAAAAATGTGCATTTTTTTTTTTGTTTTTCTGTTTTATTCAACTTATGAAGGTGATGTAAACTGAATATATATTATATGGTAATTATACAATAATATGATATTTTGTATTCTGTATAGTACTTGTATAGTTTTATTTAACATTACAAAAAAGTAATCATTTTATTCATTTCAACAAATTTACCGTCAATACAGGTGCTGCATATCTATAGCTGCGTCCATTGCATCCGACATGTTTTCTCACTGACACGCCCCCAACACGGAAACTTGCAGCTTAAAGAAAAATTTGAGTTTCCCAAGCGTAATAACGATTTTGGGCCAGTTTTACTAAACGGCAAATTAGCGCGAGAGAGCAATTCCAAAACAGTGCCGGTGGGCGTACAAATTTCTGCGGGTGATTTACTAACAGTCCGCAAATTAAAGAACACAGACTCAACATCTCATTTACATATCGACCAATGCAATATACAAAGCGCAGCGCAAATTAGCATAGTCTCAAATAAAGAATAAAGAAATAAAGAAGCCACAATATGTTGCAAAGAACCGGAGGCCAAAAAAGGTTTGCTAGAAGTTTTGATAGACCTGGTACTGCGTGACTCCTAGTTGAGGGTTCCAAGTCGTCTTTTATTTTCTGAAGCAAATTAAAAATAACATGGCTTGGCAAACGATATGTTCAGATAATATGTTCTTCTGGCATTCAAAATAAATTAATACGTGTGGAAAAAATCCTCTCCCTTCTACCAGGCACTCTCTGTGGCCTCCTCCTAGCAGCAATAATTGCAGCCATTTCAAGTGCAAAATAGTTTAAGACATGCTTTTTTGAGGCGTTAAATAATGGCACAAATGCCAGTAATTTGACGAGCGCAAACGTTATTAAAACGCATTGAGTGATTCATTTGAACACTCTCCTCCCGTAACTTTTGCATCTGAAAGGGAAACCCCTACAAATGCATATGAGGCGCAAAAATAACTGTGTCCATGCCTGTTCAGCGCTAATTCATCACTGCGCGTCTTTAGTAAAACCTGACAGTACAATTTTAACGCCAAAAGACAGTTTGCGCTGGCGCAAGGTGTTAGTAAAACTGTCCCTTTGTGGTGGTGTTCATGTGCGTTCAACTGTCTGTCTGTCTATACATTATAAGTTTGGAACTTAGAAAGAAATTTTTAATGTGTCAAGATGCTTTTTTTGTTTTTTGTTTTTTTTAAAGAACTTGTTTTAATTTAAGCTTTTTAATTTAATTTATGTTTTTAAAACACTGTATCGTGCAAGTTACTGCTAAACACACAATTTTTTTGTCAAATTAAATGTCTTTTCTGCCTCAATTTAATGAATCCTTGATGAATAAAAGTATTTCTTTCAAATAAATATAATAATAACAGTATATTTATAGTGGCCCCAAAAAGTAATTGGAAAATTGAAACACTTAATGGTATGAATGTCATTGCATTCTACAGATTTGTTTTTTTTTAGATTATAAATGATAAAGAAATAGATATGAACAGTAATTAATAATTGATCAACTTAAGCTTGAAATTAATTATAATCCATAGATAAAACTAAGAAAAATATTTATATACTTACTGTCAGTTGTCAGTAATTTTAATAATTTTGGGGCCACTGTAGGCATTTTTAAACAGAAGCATTTACGTATTTCGAACAAATCACATATAGTCTGTCACCCAAAGACTCTGATGTTCATTTGGACTCACAAAAACTAAGGTATAGTTTGTACTCCTTTCTTTTCCTTTAGTCCAAGTGTTCTTGTCCACCCACTCCACATTTTGTCTTAACACATATTCACTTTATAAAGTCACTGTCTCAGTTACTTAGCTACAGCTTGACTCTGCCAGCTCTAGAGTGTATTTATAGGGTGTTCATTTGTGTCTCTGTGTGTGTGTGTGTGTGTGTGTGTGTGTTTGTGTGTATTGGTTGCAGGCGGTTCTGTGGCCCAGGCGGGGGCGAGGCAGGATCAGGGCAGCCTTACGGCAGAAGGGAGAGTGACAGGAGGGGGCGGAGGAAAGGAAGGGAGTGACCAGCACCCTACAGACACACTGGTACCTGTCACCACAGACATCTTCTGCTGTCACTTTAGTGTGTGTGTGTGTGTGTGTGTGTGTGTCTGTGCGCATGTGTTTGTGTGTGGTAGCATCTGAACTTCTAGTTGCAAAGTTCTAAGAAAGAATACAATTTTTTTCTGATTGTGTTTATATATTGAAATCAGTCCATTTGTTTTTGAATTGATGATCTCGTATAGTTTACATGCCCTTTATGTTCATTCACTGAAATTTCTTTCTGATGTTTTTTAATTGTGTGTATGTGTCTTCAGTTTCATAAGTATTATATACAGGCGGAGGTGTTACAGGAGAGCTGGCCTTTAGATGAATCTCTCTCCTCCTTCATCCAGAAACTCAGAGACATAGAGCGCAATGAAATGAGAGGTACAGTCAGTCATACAGAAGATGTCAAGTGAATAATGCAGTGTATGGGACACACATATTGTCCTTCATTGATTAAAGTTTTAGTGATTAATTTTTACATTTCTATTTAGTTTTCATTGATTATAACAGCAACACGAATTGGACCAATGACAGAAATGATGACAGACACAACACTCTATAAGAAGGCATCATAAAATAGTACCAAATTACCTTAAAGATTGGACTCTGTCTCTTTTTGCCAAAGCACATCAATACAGGACACTGCAGTACTTTTTGACAGCGAAATGTGCTAAAAATGTGCCTTTGCTGGTTGATCCAGCCCTGATGATTCAGACTGGATCCACTCAGTTTGGCAAACAACTGCCTGCTGAAGTTTGTGAGGTTCATGCCATCGAATCTCATGTTTTTGAGGTTGTTTGTATCAGCAAAACAAGATTCTAAAATCTTATTGTTTTTTAGTAGTAGAAGACAGGCTTGGAAAAATTAATTGTATTAATAATTAAAGTAATTTTATCTGCCGTTCTATTTAGTTTTGATTGCTGTTAGCAGTTAACATTAAGAATTTAAAACTCTTGTTTTTATTTATTTATTTATTTATTTTATAGAATTTTTTATCTTTATTGAAAGCATTTATCACTGCTTGTTTTTGTTATTTTTTAGTAGTAGAAGCCAGGCTTGGAAAAATTAATTAAATGAAACAATTGTCATTTTGTCTGCCATTCCATTCAGTTTTGATTACCATTAGCAGTTAACAATATTTTAATATAACTTTTTTTTAAATCTTTAATTAAAGCATTTTTCACTGCTTGTTTTTGTCTTCGTAATAGATTTTTATTTTTATTTATTTATTTATTTTATCCTTGTCCCAGACTCATTTGGCTGTATGTGATTTGAATCTCTGCTCATATTTTCTCATTCAGTCTGAAGCATACTGAATAGGCTGACTCTCATCCCACCTGTGCTTCTTTTGATTAACTGAGAGCTGGCCGTCAAAAATATAATGGAAGCCTACTAAATTCATTTGTTTGTGGTAAATAGGGAGATGCGATTTGCTTTGCCCTTGGATGGGTGACATAAGGTCATTTGCTGTGGGTCAGCTCAGTGGAAGAGCTGAAAACAACCTTGATTTTATTGAGGAAAAATGAATAAGCAGGAAGCTCATAGAAATGGAAATGGAAAGGATTGAGATGGAGGGAGAGGAAAAGAGAGAGCTAGTCTATTGGATGCTTGTGTATTGTGAAGTGGTAGTGGAGATGTACTAGTTTGCATGATGGCTTGGCTCCAGTAATAATATTAAGATTCTTTTGTCCTCCTGATCCCTTGATATTAAATGTATTCCTTGTTTTTTTCTTCTTTTTTTGTTTGATTGTGAATCCATAATTAAACTGAATCTAGGTGGTTAAATGCCTTGGACTGGGCTTTTATCACTGGTGTGAGTGTGTGTAGATCCACGTGTGCTCACTGTACTTTCGCAAGCGTGTGCGTCACAATCCACACGTGCCTCTCGTTTCATTTCCTGATAAGCTTGTGTAAATGGGTCAATGGGAAGTCAAATGAAGTTGGCTCTTGGCCTCTGGTGCCCTGGGAAGTATTTCTGGAGGAAAGAGAATTGAATTAACCCAGTTGAGTGGCTCTCAGTGGAGCAGGAGCCACCGTGAACAGTTACTACACACACCAATCAATAAATGCACATGGGAACCAGGCCCAGTGCACTGAACTCTGCCGGATGTTCGTTAGGCACATATAGAAGGCCTGCAGTATGGCTGCCCTTTGGGCTTCCGACTGGAATGACCTCTATGGTTACTTCCAATGCCCTGTGTCTGATATTTGTGCAGGGTTTTGTTGTATTCACATATCATGTAAAAAATAAAATAAATAATTATATATATATATATATATATATATATATATATTTAAAATGGATTAATGTTCATTTTTAAACATGAAACCTCTCTTAAATTAAGTACAAATCGCATCCCTGCTAATGACTTTATTTTACATTTAATCTAAGCATAATTGTTAACGAGCAGTTGACAATACACACTCATACACCCAAAATAGCTCTCTGTTATACTGGTTCAGTCTCATATTCTCAGTGAGTTGGGATATACAAAGAGTGAGTTGAGACTAAGTGACATGTTGGTAACTCTGTGCTGTCAGAGAGCACAGTGTGACTTCAGATTAAATCAGTGATCAGGGTTCTGTGATGGTGTCCTTATGGATACTGAGGGTACCCTAAGTAAACCGTCCAGTAGGATGTACCCTTACACATAGAATAACTGAAGAAGATGAAAGAGATTTAGTTCTGTTTTTTAAATAGAGCAACACTGCCATCTAGCAGGATCTACATCTGTATTTACATTTCTAAAAGCCTCAGGATGCTTTGAATAAAACACTTTACTTTAAAGGTTTTAAGTGTTATTTTTGTGGAAATGGTTTGCTTATTAATATAAATTTACTTCTTATAAACTTTTTTTAATAAAATATATAAGTACTAATTTTGTAGTTATTATAAAATGACTCAAATTTACTTATTAATATGAACTTCCTTGATAATATGAATATTGACAAATTACATGCCTTGTATTTACAAAAATAAATCTTGAATTTAAATGTGTTAATCATGTAGTCAGAATAACAGCTATTTTATCATTAATTTTATTTTATAGAGATACTTTTGTCTCACTTTCGATTGAAGACCTCTGTACTTTTTTCATTCTGTATCATCTTATCTGTTTGATATCTATTTCTCTTTGGCAGTGTTTGGGGATATTTTGGATAGCACATCCACGCCTTTGGGTACAGACCAACAAAACAAAGAGGGCCAGAAATCTGCTCCCAAATCAACCCAAAAGGCCAAGGAACGAGACAAGGACAAAGATAAACTAACATCTAAGTCAGGCTCCATTATGGAGCAAGTCAGTACAGTATATGTGTGTGTCTGTGCATGTATTTTAATGTCAGTATCGAATCCCACCATATGTTTAAATCATTCGCCCCCGTATTCTCCTAAGATATAATGTTTAAATTTATACATTTGAGGACATTTCAGGTTAAGCTCTGAATAAGTGTCTCTTTGTCAGAAATGTAAGAAAGAGACTTTATATTTTCAGAATTTTAAAAGGATGAGTTATAAGTATATAAGTTTTAAGTCAGTTTTTTTAATATTTATATAGTTTTTGTTTTGATTCAGCAAGTAAATTAATCAAAAGTAACAGTAAAGTTGATTATACTGTTAAAAAGATTTCTATTTCAAATAAATGCTGTTCTTTTGAATTTTATATTTCTGAAAAAAATGTAGCATGGTTTCCACAAAATTAAGCAACTGTTCTCAGCATTGATAATAGTAAGAAATGTTTCTTGAGCAACAAAATGGCATATTAAAATGATTTCCGAAGGATCATGTGACACCGAAGACTGGAGTAATGGCTGCTGAAAATTCAGTTTTGCCATCAGAGGAATAAATTAAATTTTAAAATATATTTGGTTACTTTAAATATATTTGGTTACTTTTTTTGATCAAATAAGTGGTGTTTAAGAGACTCTTTTTAAGTAAAATAAAAATAAAAATCTTACTGACTCCAAATTTTGAACAGTACTATAAATGTCAGCTTGTTTATTTGTGTGTGCAGAGTTTGGATGAGAGTAAGCCCCACTGGACCCTGCGTGTGGTGAGTGACCACAGTGAGGCAGGAAGTATAGAGGTGAAGAAAGACACTGAGAAACTAGAGGAGATCAGAGCCATGAAACTGGCCTGGGAAGCAGCTGAGCCCGGCAGAGCAGCAAAGGTACCACATAACTGGAAATCTGCTCTCTGTGCTCAAACAATCCTGCATGGGTATCTGATTGGTTTGTTTTGAAGGCTCATCAGACCCGGCTGCGCTATCTCAAAGAGTTGCAAGAACGTGCGGAGAGTAAAGAGCCTGTCACAGCTGAAACAGGTTACACACAAAGATACACACAACCAGATTGTTTTAAACACTTTTATATGGGCATATTTATTACATGGCCTAATATTTTCAATGTTTGTATTTTATAGACAATCAACCTCAGCCCCAACAGAGTGGAGAGTTCATACAGGACACTGACAAAAACGATATTGATTATACGCCATTTATCAGGTACCACTATTGTATTATATTAAGTTCAAAAGTTTGGGGTCGATAATTAAAAAAAAAAAGAATTTTTTTATTTTAATTAAGGAAGCATTTATTTAATCAAAATTACAGTAATAACAGTAATATTGTGACATTACAATTTGAAATAACTGTTTTATATTTTATTTTCTATTTTAATACATTTTAAAATTCAGATATTTTCCTTGGAGAGCCACACACTGAATTCAGATATCATTCTAATGCTGATTTGGTACTTAGAAAACATTTCTTATTATTATCAATGTTGAAAAGCCTCCTTGCTTAAAAAAAGGATTAATTTCTTAATAAAAAGAAAAAACGACCCCAGTTTTGAACGGTAATGTATATGATCTTCTCTTTCTCTCATTGTTTCACTCTCTTTTTGTTTGAAGGAAGTCTTTGTCGCAGCCTCGTCTGAAGGATGAAGTGTTGGAGGAGGAGCAGAGGAGGGAACGCTCTGAGAAGTTCCAAAGTTTCCGCCTGATCTGGGACAATATTCTGGAACAGCGTAAACAGGAAAAAATTGCACGCAAGGAAATGATGAAACGACAGCTAGAGACTTACATTGGCTTTCAGGTTTGTGATGTGTCGATACTATAAATGCAGATTTGCACCACACAAATTCATTGTTTTTATTGTTGGTATTTGTACCATAGCAGAGGAGTCATTAGAAAAAAAAAACCCATTTGATTTCCTGTTATAGGACTCAATGGATGCATATCGGCAAAAGATGCTGCAGGCTCGTGAGGCATTCTGTTCCCGCATCCTAAAGGAGCAGTCACATAAGAAAATGGAAGAGCCACCTATGGAAACAGTCGAAAAGGCTGAGCTAGAGAAAAACCCTACTGCGGCCCAGTCAAGTGGACGTAAGAGTGGGGGCAAGAGGAAGTGATCTGACCAACCAAAATTTCATAGCAACGAAATAAGTAGTCACTCATTCTAATATTACTCTTCATTTCATTAAGAATATTGCATTGCCTGTCCTTTTTGAAAATATATTAAGATAAGATTTCTTTTGTAACAAGTGAATTCAGTTTGTAAGATTAGCATGCAGAGTCACCTTTCACTGTCAGGTTATCTTCCTCTGTGATTTTTTATTTAAATGGTTACTGTCAGGATTGATTTGAGCAGCTCTGAAGGACAGCCTGTCTCAGAGTGGCGAATATTGTTTCCCAGAAGACACAGCAAGAGTAGTTCCAGAATATTATTTTTCCTATACATTCAAGCTAATTACTAAATGCCAATTTATTACATACTTTACAGATGAAATTGAATTAAAATTAATTAGCTCCTTGTATGGTTTGTATGTTTTTTTTTCTAGTTAAAAAAGTTTATTTATATATTCTATCACATAGCCGCCATGAGATAAAATGAGTGCTGGAACTTAAGCACAAACACAATGACAATGTGATGTGATTAAAAAATTAAATCTCTTGATGAATCTCCCAAGTAAATTAAATAACTTTTATTATAGGAATGGATAACTATATTAAGCTGTGATAAATGATCTATTTATTCCTATTTAGCCATCATTTGAGATATTTGAGGATATGTGTTACAACAGAAATATATAAATCATTCCAACATGTTACTGTTAAGTGAAGGTACATTGTCAATATAAAGAGCATTTGATTGGGCAAAGCTGCATATTGCAGGATGAGTCATCAACATTTTTGGATCAGTTTCCAGAACATAAAGCATATATATATATATATATATATATATATATATATATATATATGGCAAAACTCCTATTTTAATTTGATCAAGGTTTTTTTTTTTTGACATGTATTGATTCATGCCGTGATTCCTCAGTTTCCACTTCAAACGTAATGTGTGAGACCTCTGTATCATTAAATAGAATGCTGGACTGAATCAGAAAGTTTCCTGCCAGCTGCATGTAGCAAAGTGACCTCAGTTGTCTGTAGGATTGCAGTCCTTTGTATTTTTGTTTTTCTAGGGGTTTTGGGAGGCCTGCTCCAGGAGATATTATTCAAATCCAGTGGACGGTTAGAGCATTACTCACAGCCTCTCATAAGATGTCTCTGCTCATAAGGATAATTGAGGTTAAATCTCTCTCTGTGTCCCTTTTCTCTCTCACTGTTCTGTTGTCTCATCCCTACAACAAACAGACACAAACTTGAGTTGGGTGTTTTTCTCTCTGTCTGTGAAGCAAGACATCTGAAGTGATGTAGGGTCTTGGATATGTGTGTGTGTCTGTGTGTAGGTGTGTTCCCTTTTCTCCTCAGTCTGCAGTCAGTTCTCCTCCAGCTATAACAGCCCTCACCTCCCCTGAAATCATATGAGGGAGCTAATCCATTAAGCCAGAAGTCAGAATTTGCACATGAACTCGCAAAACATGACTTCTTTTCTTGCACTGCAGTCCAGTCAGCTCAATATAAGGTATGAAGAAGTGCTTGAGCAAATGCACAAGATTTAATTCTAGTCCCTGAGTGCCACACACCACAATAAAAAGAAAAAAAAAATCATTTAATGCCTCATATTAGCCAGACGTGGCCTCTTCTGGCTGATGGCACTGTGGAGATTAGACAAAGGGCTCAAATATTAATTGTAGTGTCCATGTTTTTTCCCCATATCTTTGTCTTCTCACACATTCACTTCTATCGCAGGAACTGAATAAGGGCAGTGACTGACATTATATTGGTTTGTGTGTCACGTTGGAGTGAAATAAGATAAGTACGGCTTTAAATTTTAATCCTGAGAGGCACAAAAGACATTGTTGAAAGATAAATCTTTTCTCAGTTAATAATGAAATCAAATGATAACTTTATACTAACTGCTACTAACCCCTGATAATTTCCATCAGGAGTATTTACGTGTATGGTGCATAGACTCCCAAAGCAGTGACTTGACACCTAAATATTCAGGTGAACCTATACCAATATTGGTTTATGAGATAAATCCCTGCTGTTTATGTAATGAGAAAATGATTGTGTGCTGACAGCTATAAGACAGAATCCCCATCTGGAATGGTGCATCATCTGGGCACATGATGTGTTATGATGGGACTTTCTGTACAGCGTCTGATAACACAATCTGAATGACAGCACTTAATTGAGAAGGTTTCGTAACTGCATTAGTAATGGCCCAAAGCAGTGTTTTGCTCTCATAATTTTGAAAGGTTGCTAGCATTTTTAACCCTTGGTTATGAAACCACAGTGTTCCGATTCCGAAGTTGAACGGAACGGAAGAACGTCAGAACGCAACAAACAACAAAGCAAAAACCGGACATAATTTTCCTCAAATTTTCACTCGCTTGGTCAGAGCGTCTTTTATGGTCCAAAAAGGCTATTCAGCGCAAATTGGATGCTACACTCAGGGACAACGCCAAGATATGATTGTTTAATGACTTCTACAGTTCACTGTGATTCACAGATTCACCTTAGCTAAACCCTAACCCTAAAATTAATGTCAGCTGTCTTGATTGTCTTCTCACCCCCTAGTTGATGCATAGCAGCTCAGAGGAATAGTCATATAATATTAAACGACAAGTGTGTCTTAACCACAGAAACAATAGAAAAAGGGGTAGACAGGTTGTCTTTCGCATCAGACTGAGTGATTGATGGCTGTCGTTTAAAGTTATCTAAAACCAGGGAGGTGTAATCAGACTGGTAGCTGGCAACGATGTGTATAGATGTTAGAAAATGCCCTTACATGGTGCCATTTGCCATCTTACATTTGAGCTGAGAGATGCTGTTAACAGGAAGCTTTGAAATAGTTTTCTGACTTGGCCAAAAATGATGAGAGCTGAAATAACATAGGTCGCGCTGGCTGCCCTTATATGCTGTAAGCGGAAACTGTAATGGTATTATTTTAAACCCTGACAGCACACAAGGCATGCCATTCAACCTTTGGAAATCAGTTTTCCTCTTTGCTTCATTTTTGTGCTTGAGATAGTGTTGACTCAGATACCGTTTTAAGAGCCATATTACAGAAAATTCCTTAAGTTCAGTAATAGCTTTTGTCTAAAATGAGATCCCAAATTGAATCATCATGGTGAACAGATAAGATTCTAGAGACAGAAGGTTTGTGCAGTACAGGCCTGGGAGTTCACATTTGAAAAATCTTCCTCACTTTAGACCGTATCAGGACAAATGCTTCAAATTAAGAACTCTGAACACTTAAAAAATGTACACTTTTGACACCATACTTGACCTTATCAGTTAGATTGACTTTTCACTCAGTCACAGGATTTATAGTCCAGTGTCTATGAATAATACCTATTTTAATACTTAATTAATGAAGCTCATAATATGTATCTGTATTTCCTCTGTCATTCAAAAGAGTCTCCTTTATGTTTAGCATAATTTCTCTATCCTTCTGCATCTTATTGTGCTATTTACGTTGCAGGACTCCCCCCCCCCTCCAAAAGCTCAAAGATGGGTGTTTAATGTCATTGCCAGCAGCCTGCAGTTTAGTCATCAGAGTGAGTTGATCTGTATGTGTGTGTGTGTGTGTGTGTGTGTGTGTGTGTGTGTGTGTGTGTGTGTGTGTGTGTGTGAATTTGTCTGCTGAGAATTGTTGATGGGTGTCTTATCGCATCTGTTGATTATTCCCGCTGATAGCAGATGTGTTGCAGTGAGTGCAAATGAGACATCTTCCTTCTCCTTCTAATGTTCCTCCTTGCAGCACCACTTGGCCGTCAAGTCTGTACACCCACACACACATTTACCTGGCTATCTAAAAGGGGACATACTGTACCATACTGTATTCTTCTGTTGTATTCATGGAATGCTAATTGCAACAAATTTTATTTTTTGGGATAAACCCCTTAAGATGCATCATCTCATTTTCAAGGGGGTCGTATTACACAGGAATCAAAAACATAACTCAAAACAAATGACAACAATAATCATAACAATCAAAACAACGTACCCTACTACAATATTAATAATTAGGATAATTAAAATGTATACATTTGAAAATAAATTGCAACCAGTGAATATGCCTTCTGATATTGAGTGGAAACCATTTAAGTAAATCACATAATACAGTGATGTGTATCATATGAACATCCAATAACAAATCTGTACAACTTATTATAGGTTGTAGTAAGAGGCAAAAGATTAGTTTTAGTTGTATTTTGGTAAACTACATCAGCATAGTCAAAGAACGGTAATATAAGTTGCAAAGCAAGTTTTTTTTTAACATTAAAAGAAAAACAATTTTTTGATCGATACAGTACACTGGTTCCAAAATGAAACTTACGAAGTATGTAATCAATGTGAGGTTTAAAAGAAAGTTCAGGATCCAGCCATAAACCCAGATATTTAATTTGATCCACTCTGTGCAAGTATGTGCCATCATTACACATTATTTTTATATTAATAGATTTTAATGTAAACATTTGCTTAGTACCCAAGTCCATGGTATGAGATTTACCTTTGTTCAGTAGTAAATTATTAGAATAGAGCCACTCTTGTAAAGCATTAAAATCTGATTGAAGCATATTTTGAATTTGAGTTAAATGAATTTTAAATATAAATGACTGTCATCTGCATACAAATGAACAGAACAATGTGAAAGAACTAGGGGAGGATCATTAATAAAAATAGAAAAAAAAGAAGAGGACCCAATATTGAGCCCTGTGGTACCCCTCTTTCTTGAGTAAATTAATCAGATAGTTTCCCTTGGACAGCCACACATTGTTTTCTGTTATGTAAATAAGAATTAAACCACAATAAAGAATTTTTAGATAAGTAATAAGTAATGATCAACTAGATCAAAGGCCTTCTTAAGGTTGATAAATATAGCTCCTATAAGGTCACCACTATCTAATGCTGAATATACATCATTAGTCAACTTTAGAAGAGCACTAGTTGTTGAGTAATTCGGCCTAAATCCAGATTGAAACGGTGATAAAATATTATTATTTTCAAGATACTTTGATACCTGATTATAGATTAATTTTTCAAATACTTTGGCAATAACACAGATTATTGATATTGGTCTATAATTTTGTGGATCAATAATATCACCTCCTTTATAACTTGGAGTAATACGGGAGTACTTCCAAATAGCTGGTAACTCACTAGACTGTAATGACATATTAAAGAGATCAGCCAGTGGGTACATAAGTATATGGGAGTCAAGTTTGATGTATGTAGGCTCAATTCCATCAGGTCCAGCACCACTATTAGAGCTAAGTTGCTCAATGACCTTTAAGACTGCTGTAGGTTTTATTTTGGTAAAAGTAAAAGTACTATACAACAAAGTCAATTTATCAAACCTATTCATGCAAGAGTAATTAGGTGTTAGACTAGAACGAACAGTAGAATTTTTTTTTTCCAAATACTTGTGCAATAGAAAGGGAATCATGAACAGTTGTATTTTCATCTTTTATCTGCTTAATAGTGCATTTATCTGAGGTGTTTAATAAAACTTAAATAATTATAACTACATTGTTTTCCCAAATGAGAATTTCACCCCTTGCAACTACAAAACTAAACGATCCAAAAACAGAAATGCCTTCAAATTCTTCAAATTATATTAGAGAGTCAAACTGATTTGGAATGACATGAGGGTGAGCAAATAATGACAGAATTTTCTTTTTTGTTTGCACTATCCCTTTAAAAAACAGTATTTTGAGAAACATCAGGATATATTTTGGGATTGTTTGCTGAAGTGGCTGGAAATATTACTTTCTCTCCAAATTGTAAAACTCTCATGCCTTCTCAGTTCATTAAGATGCTGTCGATGCATTATTTAAGACAGTGATACAGAATCAACATCTGTTCATGAAGCAGATGATGCAAACAGACTGAATTGGCATTCATAGATGTGGATCCTTCTGAAGATCTCTTTTGTGAGAGCCACTTACAGACCTGTAAACCAAAGACTGTAAACAATTTGGCAATCTGATCACATTCTGCATTTGTGTTAGGAAGCAAAACTGTGCCTATTTGAAATGTAAATGTAGATCTCATAGTGCATTTTGCTAAAGCCCTGTGCTGTGTGTGTGTGTGTGTGTGTGTGTGTGTGTGTGTGTAAATGTGTGAGTTTATTTGTTATTATATTCTTAATGATGTCCCTTTAAAGCCATGTCACATCCAATTCTTTCTTTGCAGGATTAGGGGTGGATTAATTTGAATACACTGTTCCTTATAATACAGTTCAATATTAAACACACTTTACATTCCCCTCAGTTTAAAACCCTGTGTTCAATCACAGAAGATGGATATTTGCATATTGAAACACTTTATGAATTATTCATAACTTGTTAGAGGTCATCAAAACAAACTAATAATGACATGGGCCTTCTGATTATGAAATAAAGCACACAATCGCTGTGTAATCATCATCAGAGTAAAATAGGTGCCCGGTTTAAAAGGGGGCAGGGCTAAGCATGCCAAGGGGAAAGGGACATCTAATTAGATTGGACAGGCAATTGACATCATAGGTTGTAATGAATTCAGTTTCTGTGGTGATGCAGAGAAGATTATCTTTATTACTGTCAAAATTATCTGATATTTTCATAAAAGGTGTGTCAATATTTTTTGATTAGGGAGAAATAGAGATGTGAATTATAATATAATTTAAGTTTTAAAAAATCATTTCTGTATAGAGTTATGATGGTATAGCGATTAAAAAAATAATTACATATCAGTTTAGCATAACTCTTTAAACATTTTTAAATGAAAATGTTTTTGTGAGTGTGTACTATGTATGTGTGTATTTATATAAATTTTAAAAAGTTTTTAATTTTACATATTCTTTACATTTGTTTTTTATTTTGTATTTAATTTTAAAATATTTAAAAAATGCATTTATTGCACATAGCAACCAAATAAAATTATTAATTTTTAAACTTTACATTTTTCATTAAACATCACTAAAAATAGTGAGTTATGATGAAATAAAAAAAAATAATGATTTTTAAAAAAATTTTTTATTGTGATCGTGCAGTAGTGCGCACTAAATTGCAATGCTGCATCTGTAATTAGAGGGTTTTATAGCTTCTTACATGAAACCCACATCAGCAAAGGAGTACCTTGCTTTTGTCATGCTTCTGTAAACTTTGGCCCCTCCGTAGTGAACTAGCCAAACATTCATCAGTGGGAGGGTCTTAAATGTCAATCTCATACCCACTTAATGCTGAATACTAAACTCTCTCTCTCTCTTATTATTGTAATGAATAAAAGGGAGCAGAGTGATTGAGAAACCATTGAAGTCATTGATGTTCCAGTGTGTGGTTTATGGAGTGTTTTGTGTGTGTAGCGAGCAGGTGATTGGTCAGTGCCTCATACGTACATGAGGACGGTCCTTACCTTATAAGGGTCTCTTCAGCCTCTCCCAGGGCCTGATAAGGAAATGCATGCAACGCTTATCTCCATCGTTACAGTATGAAAGGGTAGAGAATCAAAGGGATCTCCAAACCTCAGTGAAGGCCTAGTGTTTGTCTTCATCAGTGTGGTTGTCATGGGTACTCAGTGACTTTATTTACATATACTGTGACTAAATTTTTATTTTAAATCTATTCACTGATCAGGCCTTAATACCTTATTTTATAATGATATCTATGTAATCTAAACTGTGAATAGTTACCCTAAGTTTACATGGATGCATTGGCTTTTTATTGATGATTTTATCCTTTACAACTGAATCCAAGTTAAACATTTTTAATTTGATTTTGCAATAAGTGATTAGTGGGACATGCTGTCCGGCATGTACAGTTCTTCTCAGCAGCTGGTTTGATTAAGTGGTGTTAAAATTTTCCCCAAAATAATCTAATTTCATCTCATGGACAGAGACAAACTGGGCTCTACCAGACATGCATTGCAGATCGCAAAGAATAAACTTGGCCTTCGTTAAACAGGGGCAGGTGTCTAAATCAATTGCTAGCAACACACTTTTAAACAGCAGTGGCAAGATTGAAGGTTGAGCCATTGTGACCTCTACTTTCTGACCCTCTTTATCTTACATCAGACATACGAAAGCAAACACTGAGCTAGATAGCTGGCAAACCTTAATAAAGATCAGTTTTCAGATTAAAAGTTAAATATCTAGTTAAAAATCTAATTGCAATTGCACAAATGATTGTTTTCTGTAGTGGTGGATTCATGTTTATTTCAAACTGTCTTAAATTAGAAATACCTCAATTATATCCTGCAACTAACATTTGCATGTCATATTTATAGTTATAGCTTTTGTGTAACAATTTAACACAATGAAGCCACACTGAGATACATTCAGACAAGAGTATGTTTATAAATACATTTTATACACATAATATTTTATCTTGAACAGATTTCCTGTTTAATGTTGCTTAAATCAATACACATTTATTTGTATAGTTTTTCACAATACAAATCGTTTCAAAGCAACTTTACAGAAAAAGCATGTTTCAGAGGTACAATAATATGCTGTTTAATCTTTAACAGCAGGTTCCATTGTGACAACTTACCCCATACAGTGTCACACTATTGGTGAACATAGTCACAGATTAACATGTTTTCAGTTAGCTTATTCTTTTTGCACAAATAAATTTTGACCAATGACTTTCCATGACTTTTACATTCAGATTACCAGGTAAGGATTTAAAACATTAATGATGCTAATATATATACATATTTTTAATAATATAGATTTCAACCCAATTAAATATTTTAGAGCTGAATATAACTGGAAACATATATTGTCTCAAGAAATGTCTGACTCCTTTAAATGTGCAGATTTTCCATGACTGTGAGAGCCCTCTTTCTTCCTAGAGAACAACCATGGTTAGCTTTTTGTAGCCAAAAATGTGAGAGATGTGCCTATGGAGAAATTAACCTTAAACAGTCATAATCTGAAAAAAATATTTCCCCTATCAAATCTATTTTACAGCGTGCAGGCTAACCTAAATAAATGATGCATATTATGACTGTTAGGCTATGTGTTAGCTGATGCGCTTTCCATCCTGCATCCCTGCGGCTCCAGGTGCAGAGTCCCGCCCCTCATTTCTGCAATGTGACGCTAGGCTCACTCAGCGCTCCACAGTCTTGCCTGGTCACCGGGAAAAGCGTTTGGAAGGCAGCTTCAGTAGTCATCCAGTCTGGAGTGCGCATGCGCGGCGCTGCAGCGGTGTTTCCGCGTTGAGTGGAGAGCAGAAGGGATCGAGAGAGAGAGAGAGAGAGGATAGAGGGAATTTGAGACGCAGCGGGACGCCGAGTCAGAATAAACGGACACCCCACAAACGCTAATAATAAGCAAAAAATATCAGCGTTCACAACCAAGCTTTTAGCCATGGAGGACGCGATGAAAAACACTTTTAAAATGTGAGGTTTAAAGAGACGTGCTGCAGAAACGAGCGAGAGCGGCTTTCCCCCTCATCATCCACGGCTGATCTCGACTCGGTGCTCCCGTCCCCCTCCGTCTCTCGCACCGGGGGGAAAATGAAGAAGTTTAATATCCGCAAGGTGCTGGACGGCTTGACGGCCGTGTCGTCCCCTTCTCCATCCCCGCAGCTCGGGGCCAAGGAGAACGAGCTCATCCCGGAGACGCTCCAGTCTGAACACTTCCAGCTCTGCAAGGTGGGGAAGCTTTCAAGTGAATGTGTAACATCACCTGATGTGTGTGTGTGTGTGTTTTTCTTTAATAAACCTCACGCAAGTGCCACTTAGTGCATGCTGCGTTTTCACTTTATCCACAGATTTACTAGAATATAGATAGGCTATACTAGAATATAGATAACGCGTGTCTTTTCTGGTTGGTAGGTAGATGCGATGCATCACATAATGTTGTAATGAATAAAAAAAACCAAACTAATTTTAATCTGTATGAAAGCGTTATGATGTCATTCGTATGTTTTATTGCAAATAACAGTGTCCAGTATTTTTTGATTGCGCACCGGTGGAATGCGTTTTTACATTAAAACGCTGGTATGTTAGCCTGTATACACACTGTACTATCATACTCTGCCCCCTCAAACCCAGACTAAATGATTTTTTTCACAAGCTGTGCGAGGAAAGAGCTGACTCTGTGTTTGGAAAATGCGCACAAATGCGTAAAATATTCATGCGTGACACTGAGATTCGTTTGAACCCACAAGCTTACTTTTGCTGTCCATATCTTCCGTTTCTCCGCCTCATAGTGTTAAACATGCTACTTTATTTAAACGTCTGAATCATGTGTGGTTATAGAATGAAGCTGTGAGGCTTGAGTGGAGGGAGGGGGAATAAACAACCCGCTTCTTGCATAATCTACTGTGCTGGGATTAACGTGTCATTTGCAATGTTTGGTTTTTTCTTGTAAACCAAGAACCATTCTTGACTCATTTTGGACACACGCACGCACGCACACGCTTGTACTGTATCGAAGGATAATTTTGGCCATGATAGGTGCCCAAATGTTTTCTAGGTAGGCAGATCACTAGGTTGTTGTCTAGGTTTTGAGACTGCGAGTGTGCAATGTGTTTTGAATAGGCCAAGTTTGAAGTATTGGTGGGTTTAGCTGCCCTCTGGATTAGATCTGGCAGCACAATGGATGGAGTTAATAGTTCTCGGTGAGAAACGGGTTATCTGTCGAGGCTTCTCTCTTCATCTATCTCGCTCAGCGCAAAACCACATCCAAATGAATGCCATATTAGATTATAAACCCACACACATGTGTGCAGAAACTGTCGGAGAATGACAGCACTGCATCTGGGATTTTAATTCATTTCAAAGATTCGAATCAGTTCGCTCAGTCAACATTGCTACAGGTTACTTTGTTACTACAGTAGGTGGCGACAAATTCCTTTTGTGTTATGAGTGAGCCATTGAATCATTTACTCAGCCGATTCGCTTGAACATTGAGTCGTTCACAAATCTTATTACATTATATTGAAGTTTGTGTCTAGAGATCTGCTGAGTCGCTACAAAAATCCCAAATGACAGCATAATTATCATTTTCGCCTCCATGTTTGTCGACTGCTGGGCATTTTTTTATCAGTTAGTTAAAAAAAGTAATTGGAAAAAACGTATAATATCTTGCCTCATTTTCAGCATACAATCACGAATGGCAAGTCAATTCAGTTCGTTGCAGAACAGCGACTTGTTCATTGAAGGGAGCGTATTCGTTCAGTAGGTCCAACCAATAAACAGCCCGCGCTCGAATGCAGCTGTCAGTCTTTGAAGGCAGGAAAAAAGTAACGCGTTTGTTCTACGGAGAATGTTTTGAAATCTATTCCACATTAATTATTTTCAAGAGCTTACATGGTGTTATTGTTAAGTATGTTATTATTAAGCACTAAATGTTTTCTGAAGAGAAGGGAATTTTCACGTAATCTTTCCGTTTTTAGAAAAATGGTGACACGCACGATATTGATACAGTTGTTTCTTTAAATACCGCTCTCTAATTAATATTCACTAATCTAATAATTTGAAACGAGGTTATGAGTGCATTTACAGAGGCTTTGGCCTTTTTGTCAAGTTGAAATTTAATAGAGGCATACGAACGCTGAATTACCTTAATATTTAATTCATAATTAGTGGAAAGATGAAAAGAGAAACGAGAGAGATGGGAAGGATGAAGTGAAGCTTGTTGCTGCTGCTAGTCGACAGGTACCCGTCCCCGCGAGCGCCGCTTACGTAACCCGCTTTAGCCACTAAACAAACATACACAGACAGAGAGGCTGCGTCTCAAAAACACACTGAGCTTTATAGCTAGACAGCATTATAGGGGCGTCTTGATGCTCAGAAGTGCTATCAGTGTAGGCACCCTCTAGGTTTTAAAACACAGACAGAGTGCGACGATGACAGCTGTTAAGCAGAGGCCAGTGCTGTAAACCTGTAGTCAACCATTGTTGTTCTCTGGATACAATGCAGCAAGGTCTGTGTTCTCACTGCCTGTTTTTTTTGTCTATCTATAGCACATCAGGATTATTTGAGCAATTCAAAGGGCTGGGTATTTAAATAGTTGGATATATTCAGTTGAAATTGATATTGAATTGATATTGAATTGTCCCTGAGGGGAAGTTTGACTCCGTTGTGCTGCACACATATACATGCTTTACCACTACACTTCAAATCAAGACCGTAAAAATACTACAGTGTAAAGCTAGTATTATTTTAGTAATATTTATTATATTTTTTTGAATTCACTATTATTTTTATATTTTCAGTGGTTTTGTTATTTTTTATTAGTTTTTTTATTCAGTTTTAGTAAGTTTAGCACTTCAATTTAATGAAAATGAAGATGTTGCCCTGGCAACTAACTGATATAAATTAATCTAGTATTTTTGTTTCAGCTTTGTTTAACAAAGTTAACAATAACAACACTGTAAAACATCTGTCACATTAAAAATGATGAAACATTCATCATAAGCAAAACAGATAAATAAAAATGTAAACAAATAATTTTAAATAAATAAAATGTAAAATAGTTTAATTGCTGGCTGAAATTTTAAAGTAGATCTCTGTGCTGGTTATGCCCCCAAGCTTTACATTGTGTACTTTTTAAAACATTTTTTCTTTTCTGCTTTGATCCTCAGACTGTGCGCCATGGCTTCCCTTATCAGCCCTCCTCTATGGCATTCGACCCCGTCCAGAAAATCCTTGCCATCGGGACTCAGAGTGGAGCTTTACGGTTGTATCCTTTTCACAATGGAAATGAAATAATCTCTGCTCTGTTTCAGGTGCAGTGAACCTGTCAGTAAGTATTTAGTTTCTTTGTCAGTTGTGTTATTAGGTGTTACTACTGGTGTGTTTAAGGGCATTGATTCTGATTCTCAAGCTAAAAACAAATTCATTAGGACATGGATGACCCACTGTTGGGTTTGCCTTTCTGAAATGTGACTACATTATGCTGCACCACAACATAACAAGCTTCATCTGCTTTAAAGTGATGCCAGTTGTTGTGCTTAACTGAGTTGATCCGCTGTCATGGCTTGTCAGTCAGACCCGTCATAAGTCTTTTGTAAAAGGACGTTTATTGTTACTGGATTGGGATTTGGGATCATTAAGGCACATCACATTAGTTCAGTGACTCTCTCATCACCCTCATGAATGATCCTAGTACATAAATTCAGATATTAATTATACCGAACAAGTCACTAAGGTCTATTCCCACCTCAGAGACGGCAAAGAACTTCCTGTCTAATCAAAATCTCCATTCACACTCGGTATTCAAATAGATGGCCTTTGATTTTGAAATGAATTTCCACGTTCCACGATTCATTCGTACACACGGAGGCATGACATTACTTTTCACAGTGAGCGCTGCTCTAATTGAAAATATTTCTTCTGCCGTCACTACGGGATAATTTGCTGTCAGTCAAGTCGGAAGAACAGCTCGCTTGACACCGCCCTTTGTCAGATGTTGAATGATATTGGTGGAAGTTGATACATGCGGCGGCTCTTCAGAGAACAGCCTCTTTAGAAACTGATCGTCTTTGCTCTCTGAGGAGTTCGGTGATACTTAGCCTCTTTGAGCGACTGTGATCAGATAAATGTTGGCTCCGTGAGATGAGGGCAAATGAAAGTCTCCCTAAGAGACTCCAAATTGTGATTAGTGCACCGTCCTTTCTTTCTTTCTTCACATCTCATCCCGAGCTATCGGCAGTGCAAAATGAATCTCAAGATTCAGCTGAATGGGATGGTATGAATGAAGTCTTACCTTTGATTTTGTGACTGATTTTGGTCTCTGTACCTAAGCTACAAGCCTAGAGTTAGTTGACAGATCTTGGATGGACTAGCAAAACTGTGACTGACTTAGGTTATGCTGGTGTTTCTGGTCAGATATACATGGTACAAATCTCATATTTTGTAGTATTTGCAATGTTGTCTCATTAATATTTGTAGATGTATATTTTTTAAAATGTCTGTGTTTTGATTGACAATGAAACGCAGTTAACAGCTTTTGAAACGTGAAGCCTTTTAAATGTTCAAAAGTTCAATACATATATATGAAGAGTTCATTTGCAAACACAGAACTCCGTTTTTAACAATTCTCAGAAAGCATGTTTTTTCATTGTGCATTCCAATTAATCTCAATCAAACTGCAGCTGGGTTATTTTGACTAGGTTAAAAAATAACTAAAAAATACAGCTAACTAACACAATAAAACACAATAAAAACATGATAACTTAATAAAAACATGATTTTTGAAAATGTAAAAAAACAGAGTTATCTGTTTTTGCAAATAAACTCTTCATATATATATATATATATATATATATATTTTATTTATTTATTTTTTAAAGAAATTAATACTTCTATTCACCTAGGATGCATTAAATTGATCAAAAGTGACAGTTAAGAGTTAACATTTATGTTTCAAATAAACGCTGTTCTTTTATTAAAAAATATTAAGCAGTGCAACATTGATAATATGAAATGTTACTTGAGCCCCAAATCAACATATTAGAATGATTTCTGAAGGATCATGTGACATGTGACACATGAGACTTAGAGCCCTGCACGGGCCTAAAATCTAGGCCCTAGCCCGGCCCTGGCCCGAGACACTCAAGCCCTAGCCCGGCCGTGTCCGACAGCTTATCAGAATTCTCGACCCGAGCCCGTCTTTTTTTCCCCTTCTCCCAAAACAGCTCATACTACTGTTTCAGCTATTAAAATAGTTCAGTTTTGTATGAAATGGCAAAGTGATTGTATTTCATTTCATTATTTTATTAAGTTAATTTAGAAAAACGTTTGGCACATTTTTTATTCGTTAAATGTAAGTTTTTGTTTTTTAAAGGAACGACCAAGCAGCCTGCGGCAGACAGTGAGTTGATCATAGCCTATGTTTGATCAATTTAGCCTTTTCAAATCATCACGACTTGTCTAAAATTAAATCTATAGTTATAAAACAGCTCCACAATGTTAGTTTAAATGCTTAACCTAGATAAATATGCGCTGACGCATATCTAGTCAATTGTGCGGAGAGTGGAAGCTGAAGCGCGCTTTACAGGACATGGAGGCACCAGCGCCATCACTTGCATTGGAAACATTTCAAAATACGCTGTCATTTTTGCTCATAAAGGTAAGAGTAATAAGCTACATTGTTCGGAACTGTAAAGGGTCTACTTTTATTTGTGTGCACTCACAATATCAACAAAACGTGCTTTTATAAAATAAAGAGAAAAAAAACAGGGGGCGCTTTCTGCAGTTTCTGTTTCGAGCAGGAGCGCTTCTGATAAACCGAAACACAGCAAATACTTGCCTCACTGACTTGATAAATATAGTATCTATAGAAAGCTTTGAATTACTACTTTAAAACGAAATAATTCAAATTGAAAACAAAAACTCTTTCAAAAACTGAAACTTTTGAACATTGGTTTACAATAAAACCCACCTATTAATTCCAAATAATTTAATCTTCTATGCAAAATTTTAACTAAAATTTTAGATGCTGTCATCGCATTGATATTGTAAAACGTAGTCTCTGTTCAAACATGAAAATGTTAATGTGCTAAATGCACAATTAATGTGTGGATACCTATGAATGCTAATGAGATCACATTGGTATGTGTAGCTTATGCCACACAGTGTGTCTGTAGCTGTGAGCTGCATAGCGCTGTGAAGATCTGTTTTGCAGTTGTGTAAACTTCTCCCCAGTTGAGAATGACTGAAAGTGGCAGATCAAGAGACCAGAATGGCAGAATCCTGGCAAAATCATTGAGAAGATTAGAGCAGAGGGAGGGAGCGGAGAGTCTTCAGTCTCAGGCCAGCGGGCAAATGCGCTGCGATCCCAAAAGCATTCTGCTTCCCACAGCTCGCTTGCAGAAAGTGACACGACAGTCAGATGTTGAAAAAGATCAGAGACTGAGAGAGAATGTGGTTTTTTTGTTAAGCTTTGGCATCAAAGGTGTGTCATTTCTGCACCACCTAACGAAACACTCCCACTGTCTACCGCTGGTCGGACAAACATATAATCCCACCCCCAAACTCACACCATTGGTTGAGCCAATTGGCAGTATCAGGATTTTTTTGTTGTTGTCGTTGAAAAAATTACGCACTTCTGCTTTAAACAACCTTTTATAGGCTATTGTATTGTTATGGGTGGTCTTCCATTTGAATAATTAAATTGCGGGTGGTGAAATGGTGGTTATTGTGTAGCAGACAGTTTTGGGTGGTCCCTGTCCTTTGAGAATTGTATTTTTAAGTGCAGAGGGGACAGAATGGCAGACTCATAACTCAACTAGCCTCGCGGGCCCCAAGACTGTGCGGCTCGCACGCAGATCTATTGATCAACCTCTCAGACACACACACACACACACACACACAGACATGCATAAAGTGGTGTGATGACCTCATGGTAAAGCAGATACATTTTAAATAGTCTCCTGAGTATTTGCACTTCCTCTTTTTGTAGTAGACTATGAGATTGTCGGCCGCTATGCACAAATATGTCTCCAACACTGATTGCTGACAGTCATAATCACTGTAATTTAGAATATAACCCACTATGAGTCTGATAATTTTATTCACAATGATCATCTCTTCAAATTTAATGAAGGGTATTTATTTCTAAAGAAGACATATGTCACAATGATCAAGCCTGGTCTCCATTATAGTTTGCAGATTATTGAACAGATCATGTTCAGGGCTTGTAATAAATACATTTGAATTAAATGTCATTGAAAAATATGAAGGCTGTGTCCAAAACCTTGCAGCCTCGCCACCTAATCAGACAGTGTTTTTTTATGAAGATAACTTATCTCATCATAATATCACATCTAGTGATGTAACAAATTCAAGTAAGCTTTTGTCATAACTAAGCAAATATTTAAAAATACTTATTTCTTTGTTGAGATGAAGTCATAGGTTGACAAAAAATTCAGAAAATAATGACATTTCTAAATTCATTTATTCCTGTATACCGTTTGTTCAGAAACTATTCTTATGTTTTCAACCAACCACTGAACTTCAGGCACAGGATTGTGGGATGTCATTGGCTGTGAAGGACACATTTATGCTTCCTTCAAAAAACAACCAGATGGTGTCATTTTATTAGGTAGTAAGTTATGCAAATATCTCTATACTACAGAAGCCTATTTCCATCTCAGAGTAAAAAGTCAAGAAGTTTAAAGAGATAGTTCACCCAAAAATGAAAATTTTGTCATTAATTAATCACCCATGTGGTGTTCCAAACCCGTAAAAGTATTCTTGCAGATTCATAAAATTAAGGTTGAACCTTTACTGATGTCACATAGACTGTTTTAACGATGTCCTTACTACCTTTCTGGGCCTTGAACATGTCAGTTCCATTGCTGTCTATGCAGGGTCAAAGGTCTTACGGGTTTGGAACGACATGAGGGTGAGAAATCAATGACAGAATTTGCATGTTTGGGTGAACTATCCCTTTAAATAAAAAGGTTAAATAAGATAAATGAACAATTATGAGAATTTTTTTTTAAAATTAATTTTAAGAAATGAATACATTTATTCAGCAGGGATTCATTAAATTGATGAATGTGACAGTAAAGACTTATATTCTTGAAATGCCAGAAAAATGTATAACAATTTTAACAGAATTATTAATCAGCACAACTGCTTTAATGCTGATAATAATAAGAAATAACAAATCAACATATAGCATGATTTCTGAGGCATCATGTGACACTGAAGACTGGAGTAATGGCTGCTGAAAATGCAGCTTTGGCATCAAAGGAATCAGTTAAATTTTAAAATATCTGAAAATAGTTATTGTAAATTGGTTTGCATAAGTGATGTCTTTCAAAAACATCAAAAAAATCTTTCTGATCAAGTCTCAGTTGGGACATAAAAAGTCGAAATTATAAGAAATAAAATCTCAACAACCTTTTAATTAGTTTTTTACTCTGAGGCGAAAACTGACTTCCATAAATAGGATATTGCCTGAGAAGGCAGCATTTTTCAGCTTATGGACACAGCCGGAAACATCCATTGACATTGGAAAATGGATATTGGAAGAATAACACACACACACACACACACACACATATTATCATTTACACATCAGCTTCGAAGGTACCTCATCTTGTCTCTAACGATCAGTAGTAGTGATGCTACACTGTTGCTGAGAATGCTGAAACTGGTGATGCATCCCATTGTACGATTCCACATGAAATATACTGGCTGTGACATGGCTGTGGCGGTTATTTATGTGTGTTAGTGCTTGTGACTTGTTTTGCTTTGAGCGCCAGGCATGTAGAGCTGAGCCTAACGCACACATATACACACACACAGACATTGCCCGAGGACGCCTATGCCACTTCTTACGTAATCCACAGGAGCGAGGCTCATCATCTGGAGAGCTTGGCAGCAGTGTATATGTGTGTGTGTGTGTGTGTGTGTGTGTGTGTGTGTGTGTGCACTTGTGTGCTGTGATCGGCTCAAGCAAAGGAGTTTAAGTCCATAATGGCACAGCAGCAGCCATCTATGATTGAGTGTGTGACTGTATAACTCACTGTACTTGTAACTGCAGGAAGGGCCACCAATTCAGACAAATCTGATCAGATTCACTAGGCACTCAAACCTCATTGCATTAGGGATAGAACGGTATAGGGAAGACAGTGCCTACAGTGCCTGGTGGTTTTTGAGAAATTATTGTACATGCTTATTTTTCCACAGTGTCCACATTAGGAATGTGCAAAATAGATAACTTTAAAATTGTGCAGGTTAAGGGCTTGTTCACAGAGCAGACATCATGAGACGAGGTTCTTAGCACCTAGATAGAATGCAGTAGAACTGAACTCAGAGGTCTTAAGGTGCATTTTTTAAAGTTGAAAGAAGTTTTTAACTTGACAAATAGTCTTAATGTGATGCTCATAGCGAGAGACATTTGTGCATTTGTATTCTGACAGTAATTGTCTTGAAATTTATTGCTGAAGGCGGTGAATTTGTTGGCTGTGTCGGCGGTGCTTTAAATGGGATGCATTTAGTGACGCAAGTACTCGGAGAGGGTTTTAGCATGTTCACAGTAACAGTTACCATTTTTACTGTCTGTCAGCATGCTAAAAACCCTCTCTGAGATGTAGAAGAATATTTGATTTAAAAAAAAAAATATATATATATACTCTGCCGCACAAAAGTTTGGGTTTAGTAAGATTTTTAATGTTTTTTAAAGAAGTTTCTTCTGCACATCAAGGCTGTATCTATTTGATCAAAAAAAAACTATTTTGTGAAATATTATTGCAATTTAAAATAACAGTTTTCTATTTTAATATACTTTAAAATATAATTTATTCCTGTGATCAAAGCTGAATTTTCAGCATCATTACTCCAGTCTTCAGTGTCACATGATCCTTCAGAAATCATTCTGATATGCTGATTTATAATCAATGTTGGAAACCGTTGTGCTGCTTCATATTTTTTGGGGGACCTGTGATATTTTTTTAGGATTCTTTGATTAATAAAAAGTTAAAAAGAACAGCATTTATTTAAAAAATAAATTTTGTGTTACAATATACAATGCTATTCAGAAGTTTGGGGTCAGTGATTTTTTTCTTTCTTTTTTTTTTTTTTAAGAAATTAATACTTTTATTCAGGAGGGATGTGCTAAATGAATAAATGTCATAGAAAACACTTATATTGTTAGAAAAGATTTCTATTTTGAACAAATGCTGTTGAGCAAATGCTTGTATCACAGGTTCCAAAAACAATATTATAGAGGTCATTGGATGCCCATTTTGCACAAGTTGATATGATTCTTTAGGGTCTTAATTAAAAGTCTATAACATACTTTGGTTAAAAGTTATCAATGGTAGTGTAAAAAACACCTTTTTAAACCTGTCAAAGTCAGCTCTGTTTTTAGCAGCCATTATAGTCCATGTTGCTTTAAATGCTAATGAGCTCTGCTGACCCCGCCCCTCTCTTCCGTGCGGTGACGAGCAGACTGTGAACTTCAGCCGCGAAACTGGCTAACTAGTACATTATTAGGTGATTTGCAAAGATTCATAAAAACCCTTATACACTTCTTCTGTAGATGAAGCTGGATCACGAATGATTTGCGTGAACATAGAAGCGTTTAGGCAGATCGGGATCGGCGCATTCACTTCGAAACGAAAGTAACGTTAATCCTCTGCGTCTTCAGCGGCTCAGATGTCGGGAGTAAATGACGACTGCTATATTCATTATTACATCCAACAACAAAAACCTCAATCGCATAATTGGAGACGTTCTTGACTTCCCCTGCACCAGAGTCGACACAATGGCGGACGGATGACAGCTCACTCAGGGCGGGTCTAAGTAAGACGGCCTTGTCAATCAACTATTCTGACAGGGCTCTCAGAACAGCCTGACTTGAGAAAGGGGATTTTAAAATAGGGATTAAAAAAAAAACCACTGGTGGATTTTTATCATTATAGGTTGGATGTGTACACACACTTCCAACACACATTTATGTTCAAACAACTTGAAAAGTGAATTTTGTATCCGATTACCCCTTTAAGCAGCACAACAGTTTCAACACTCATGATAAATCAGCATATTAGAATGATTTCTGAAGGATCATGTGACACTGAAAACTGGAATAATGATGCTGAAAATTCAGCACTGCATTACAGAAATAAATTCTGTTTTAAAGCATATTAAAATAGGAAACCAATATTAGAAATTGCAATAAGATTCACAATATTACTGTTTTTTTTCTGTATTTTTGATCAAATAAATACAGCCTTGATGAGCAGAAGAGACTCCCTTAAAAAACATTAAAAATCTAACTGATCCCAAACTTTTGAGCGGCAGTGTATATGTTGAAGAAGGTGCTCTTAAGCACCTTCTACTAGTGTTATTTATATGATTTTTTAAATACTTTTTTCATTACATTTATATTTATATGTAAAATACATATAATAATGTGTGTGTGTGTGTATACATTTACATATACATATATTTACATTTACATTACATTACATTTAGTTATTTAGCAGACGCTTTTATCCAAAGCGACTTACAAAAGAGGACAATAGAAGCAATCAAAACCAACAAAAGAGCAACAACATGCAAGCATATGACAAGTCTCGGTTAGTTATATATATATAGCTGGTGTTTAAATTGGATGCATTATTATATATATATTTATTTTGTATTTATAAAAATGCATTTATGTGTAATTCGTAACTTGGTTAATTTTCATCTCACCTTGTTTGGTCTCTTACGGACTCCTCTACCATTCTTCAGTGATTTTAGGGGACTGTGTGCTAGCTTTGCGTTGTTTCGGGACATTGTTTCAAGTTGACTTCTCCAGCCCAACCTAATTATGCCCTCCCTCAGCTCTCAAGGTCCTCACTCACATCACTATAATGCTACACCCACATTAATCCGGCATTTCGGCATCTCAACGCGCCCTGTCTGCATTAGGTTCACTTCAGTTCACCCCATCCTGGCCCTGGGAATTTCAAATCTATCAGCTCAATTTTATGCTAACCTCTTCAAAAAAAAGCTCCCACAATACTTGCGCTTTTTATTTTATGTGCAGTAGAAACTGAATCGGCCCATCTGAAATGCTCCTCTTTTATTGCTCTTATCTAATAAGCACGGCATATATCGCAGTCCGTTTCCCCTGAGGCTTGCATGAGAAAACTTCTTAACGACAGAGACATGAAAAAGGCCTCGCGTGTGCCGGTACCTGGTCATCATAGAAATATGGTCTTTGTGACGTTTGCAGAGAAGCTATTAAATAATTTACAGTAAATTACCCTCCTGGTACAGTCTAGGAGTGTCAGCCCATCAGACAGGATGCAGGACAAAAAACGGGCTGAACTGGTGCAGGCTGACACCCTAATGTAAAGGCACTTGTGAGTCACCACTTTCAAGGAAAGGGTAATGGAAAAGTTGCCGAAGGATTCAATATTGTCTTCACTTTCAGAAAACAATGCCTTTGTTTGCGATGTCTCTCAAAGTTCAGACACATTCCCTTTCCATTAAGGCAAAAAGGCAATAGCAAATAACACAATAGCAAATTGCAGAGACCTGACACCAGTTTAGCAAGATAAACAGTGCAGATTGTTCACGTAGAGCCAAATATTCAGGTCTTGTCCATTGTTTCTGACGTTGCTCTGTCTGTTTTGCACCTGCTCGCTCCTCCGTACGCCTTCTGTTTCTCTCCTTTCTGTGTCTTTACCTCCTCCTCCCCCCGTCACTGCAGTGAATTTTTGTTTCTGTCTGTGCTAAGTGGTTGCTATGCAGTTTAGAAAGTGCGGTGCAGTTTTTGGGATGCGGTTGCCAGGCGAGACAGACTCCCACTCTCTCACGGTAAACTCGGCAGAATTGTGAGTCCCTTGTGCCTTTGAGGTCACCTACCTGCTCTGCAATTACACACAAACGACGGAATATTGTGCTTCATTGGCTCTTTGGCAAACGAACAAACATATTGCCGCACTCATATGCACATACAAGCTCAGCATTTTGTTTTTGGTGCGATATACGCGTGCAAGGAAGTGGCGTCCGTCAGTCAGTCAGTCAGTCAGTCAGTCAGTCACAACACACGCGATCACACACCCCAGCTTACACTTCATCACGCTAACGAGGCTCCGCCGAACTGTCTGTCAGCTGATCTCTCTCGCCATCAAAGCCTGTCTTTGGCTCATTGATCTGTTTCATCACTTCAAAGAGGCTTCCAGTCCCAGAGCCCCCACCACTTTCCTCTTCCCCTTCACCCCTCCATCACTCTACACTACTCCAGCCCCTTCAGCCGAGCTTCTCCCCTGTCAAATGTCTGTGTCACACACACATTTGCTCTGATTAGGTATTTTGTGTCTAGATCACAGCACGTGTGTAAGTGGACTGCATTCTTTATTTATCAGGGTTGTGTTTTCATAGCTTTGGAAAATCATTGAAAGTGTTTGTGGTTTCATCAGAAAAAGTAAGATGTAGAAATGCTAAATAACGGGGGCAGTCGTGGCCTAATGGATGGAGATTCGAGATTCCCAAAGGTCGCAGATTCGAGTCTCAGGTCCGGCAGGGATTGTTGGTGGGGGGAGTGAATGTCCAGCACTCTCTCCACCCTCAATACCACGACTGAGGTGAGACCCTTGAGCAAGGCACCGAACCCCCAACTGCTCCCCGGGCGCCGCAGCATTGGCTGCCCACTGCTCTGGGTGTGTGTTCACGGTGTGTGTGTTCACTGCTGTGTGCATGCACTTGGATGGGTTAAATGCAGAGCACAAATTCTGAGTATGGGTCACCATACTTGGCCACACGTCACTTCACTTCACTTCATAATTTCAATTTTAATACAGTACACAAAAAACAATAATAACTTTTAAAAATTAAATGTTAATCATTTTAATTAGTTTACTGTAAGTTACCATGCCCAATATGGTGAAGAATTATAATAAATTTAATAGAACAGTAAATGTAATTTACTGAAAATGATATGGGGTTTTTAAAGTAAAAACTTAAGTTACAGTGTATTTTACTGTGAACATGTACATTGTTCAACCAGTGTACTTTCATAGTAAATTTTTTTAAAACTGTTTTTCTAAGGAAAAAAAAGTATAATTTATAGTGAAAAGGCACTTTGTAGCTCACGGCATTTCATTGCATATAATTGAAATAATTAAATTTATTCTTATTTCGGTGACATATTGTATACATTGGTGTGTTTTGTTATGTTGTGTGATTTTTTTTTTTTTTTTTTTTAAAGATAAATCGCTATTTAGTAATTTTTTACTGACATTCACAATTTTCAACTGTGTACTTTTCAGATATCTAGACATTTAAATTTGTGGTAATTTAGACCACAAAACAGCTCTGCATATTAATAATAATAATAATAATAATAATTCTTATTAATATTTATAGTGCGTACTATGTTTTTATTGTATGTGGTTATTATTTATAGACTATAGATTTATAGAATTTATTTAAAGATGATAAAACCTCAATATCGGTTGATCTCCAAAAGTTTAGTGACTAGTCGTTGCAGTTGTTGTTCTTTTTTTCTTTTTTTAATATATATGTATATACTTTTTTGGCACCAAAATGTAAAAAAGCTTGAAATATCACTATATTTTTCGCAGTAAATTTCTGGAAACAACTGCCATTTTTTTTAAAACTTATTTTTGGATAAGGTACTGTGCGGGGCTTCAGACTCATTTGGAGTTTGTCATTTAGTGTTACGCTGACAGATTACCATCGGCCAGTTGCCAGAACAGCCCCACCTTTGAGAAAACGAGGGCTAATTGTCCTGCTGTTGGTTTAGCAGCTGGACTGTGATCCTGGTAACCCCATCAGCAGTCGTGGGATTCGATGCAGGTAACACCCATGAGATGGCCTTTGATCATTAAGTACTACCATCCAAGTCCCTGAATGGACCTCATGGCAAGAGTGGCTTTCAGCCAAACACACACTGTACTGGAGTGTGCGGTAGCAGGTGTGACCTTGACAGGGAGGTAGTGTGGGTGTGCAGGTCAAACCACTCTGTATTTTTCTCTCTTTCTGCATTCACGCTTTCCTGTGGGCTGAGAACCGCTCACATCAAGCGCTAACAACAGAAATATCCTTCTCTTTCATGCTTCCTTTCTCTGCCTGTTCCTCCCACTCGTTGTTTTATAATTTCTGTTATTTCTCTCTCTCCTTTGCTTTATCTTAGCTTTTCATTCCGTTACTCAGCAAAAGGAAGACCACAGTCAGCGTCATTGGGCTTTTGGAACAGCTAAATATACCTCATCTTTAATCACGCTCTTAACTGTGTTTGACTCCCTTTTGCCTCAGGAATTGAAAGTAAGGAAATTCATATGAAAACACAGAAAGAGAGGAAAAAAACTTAATCTGGAGTTTGTTCAGCAGATATTTCTGAAAATGGAAAGCGAGTGCATACAGATCACTGGAAGTTCATAGAGGAAGACCTTATTCCTCAAATATGTGCCAGTATTTAGGGAAATCTCTGTGCTATCAGAGCAAGTCATTTTCAATATGATCCGAGAGTCATCTAGCTTCCTCAACAATCATATCCTCGCTTCTTGGGATTTGTCGCTCATATCCTAATGCCTCTGCTCCATATGTCTAATCTGCTTTTTCTTTCACAGCGATTCTTTGTGTCGAAAGCTTATGTTAGTGTTGGTTTATATAGGCAGTGAGATAAGTCTGTACAGGAACATATGACAGTTCAGGGTGTTGGTGATGACAGCATTTTTTTAATTGCTTAATGGTTTTATTTCATGACTGTTGGATGTTGTGAATGTTTAATTGCTTTTATTGGGCAGTGATGTATGGGAAGCTCCTGCAGTGTGGTTGAGTACCTGTTTTTGTGCAGGATTTATCCCCCTGAATGATATGATATCCCCTATCGGACCCAGGGGTGTCGCTAGACCCTTTTTACTGGGACACGAGCCTCAATGAAATACCACTGTGCCCTAGTAAAACATTATTGATATGTCCTTGTCTGACAATGGAGATTACTGTATGCTGACCAGAGAATCATTTTCCCTGATAATACTTCAGCAATCATATGTATCAGAATATATATATCAGAATCAGTGTTGCCAGATTCACAAATAATTCACTCGTTTAATTTAATCGGTCAACTGGTTTGCGAAAGGTCTAAAATCATTTGTGATTCAGTTTGATTCATCTGTACAGTTCACTGACATGCTGAATCATTTTCAGTGGTTTCTTACACCATAATAGTAACAAAATACTGTATAATACAGAAAACAAGAGCACTGGATGAGATCGATATTTACCTAGAATCCATTGTAGGACACAAAACTGCTAAATGTCTTCTATCGTTTGTCAGCAATGAACAGCTTTTTATGGCATGTGCTACTTGTGAGCACCTCTGTACTGCAGATACATTTAAACCATATATCCAGTATCAAAAAAAAGAATAGCAAAATATGGAGGCACTTTTTGTTGGGAAATCTTTTGTGCCACTAACGACTATTTTTATTTCGATTAATCTGTCGACTAATTTATCGATTAATCGATTAATCTAAATGATTAATTTCCCACAAAAAATCAATGATTTTACTTAAGAATATTTTATTAAACCAAATGAAATCCAAATTTCTATGAAATCCTTTTTTTAAAGCAAAAGTAAAGTGCAACATAGAGTGCAAGAAGCAAGTGTCCATCTCAGTCCAAATCACTGAAATCAAAATTCAGGATTATAGTGCAAGAATGACAACATGTCCATGTGTTCTAGTCTACTAATAATAAAATTATAATCAAAAAACACTTTTTGAAGGAGTATTTACCAGAAATATTATTTACCAGAATTTATTTAGGAGAAATATGTCAATGTGCAGTATTTCTGGAAAAAACAAAAAACAAAAAAAAAAACAATTAATTGGAGATGCTTTTGATTATTAAAATTTAATGGAACCATTAAAATGGAATCCAGAAAATAATGGAAAACAGAATTTGGTAAAGATGAAACTGTAAAACTCAATTAATTAGACAGGCTTTTTGATTAATAAAATTTAGTTTTACCATTAAAACAGAGTATAGAAAAATGAAAATGGAAAAAACTGAATTTGGAAATAAAACGGATTTCATAGGCCCTATAATTATAATAAAATTTTTTGTGGTAATAAAAATAGATGTGAACAATAGCCTAAAATTACTTAAAATACATATATAATAGCAATGAGGCAATAATAATTAGTTCAAATAAAGTATCAAAAGCAAGAAATCATATGGTTTTATTGAACAAAACTCAAATACATAATGTATTATAAACAATAGGGCTAATGTACATTACGCATTACAACAAAGGCCTGCAGGGGCGCTATCGGCCTGACGATTGCTTTTACACATTACTGTGCGATCTAATCCTTGTTTAATATTGAACAAGCACCATTTAATTCAAAAGTCCACTTAATCTTTAATATTTGCCCATTTCTTTAGGATAGAAATAGCCAGCTATAGCCACTAATTAAATGAATATGTGGACATCAAAACGTGTAAACTCAGAGTGAGGGTTTGAGCTTTTATTTTGAAACCGCGATGTATTCTCCCGTGTTTGTGTAGATTTATAAGTGATTTACCTTACAAATCTGATGAAATGGCGAATGATGCGTTCCCAGATGAACGTTATAATAAACCCAAACTCACAACAATATGCAGAGATGGAGTTTGAGACGCTCAACACATGTAAATGATAACAGTGCCTGTGGAACTACTGTGAACGGAGCCACTGTGCGACGCACGTACTTAACTACACTGCATCGCATATAATTATTTAATTAAATCGTAGCGTTTGTGAATTCACAAGTATGCTTAATTATTATTTTTTAAATGGGTTACTATATCATGCAGCCTTAGAAAACAGTCTAATAATGTGTTTTATGGATTCTCGTCTGTGAAATGTGCCACTTCCGGTATTTTGCCGGTGTTGTGTAATATTCGGTTCCTGTGAAAAACTGTTCCAGTGGGTGGAGTTTACGTGAATAGTCATTAGTTCTCCTGTTGTGGGCGTGTCCTTGAAACAACGCGCAAACGAATGGAACTGAAAATATTAGTGCATGCTCCTCAAATTGTTACGTTTTTAATAGATTATTTCGAAAAGGTAATGAAGTATCAATGTTCAGCATTAAAGCATTAACTGCAACAGTGTCAAAATAATACATAGTTTGTGTAATAATATGACAAATCGTCTATAAGCTGTTTTGCCTGATTGATTACAGGAACACAGCAAAACAAACAATAAGTGAATAACTTATGCTAACCTAGGCTAATATAGTTTTCTTTTTGACGTGTTTAGCTTTTATATATTTCATTTGTGGGGCTTTAATTAATGTATTTATTTATTTGAATAGATTAGCCTACCTAGTTGTCATTGGTGACTAGTACTGCAGTGTGTATACAACAATGCCTGAAACAAACCTCTACAAATGTATCTGTGGCCTAATAAAATGTATATAAGCTAGTCTGGTGTGAGTATCCTGTGTCATTCATAAACCCTTGTTTATTTTGTATATGTTTCTGTTACCTACATAAGCTACATGCCTACTGAGAAATGTTTTCTTGTAGTTAAAATGTTAATATTGTAATCATTATAATTTGTAATTGATTATATAATACAGTGCACAAACCTTAAAGCATTATTCTGATGGCACAGTCTTCTTGGACATCAGGACACCTCTAGGTCAGCAGCTACTCCAAGAATATTATTTTTAAATTTGGATAAGAAATCATACATATGTCATCATCAATAGTGTCATAATATGGCTTTGATTTGCTTTTGTGATGTTTCCACATATATTCATCATCATGTAAAGTCATTGTCTTGTTTCAGACTGGATGTGGAGCTTAAGTCACTGGTAGCTGATCATTGTGTGAACTGAACATACATGGAGGCTGTTTTCATTGTTTTAATAATTATCTCAGACACTGACTTAATTTTGCATTGCTTCATTCAACATACACATACTTTCACACAATTTCCCTTGTCTTTTCAATTTGAGTTATATTCATAAAGCAATTACTTCTGTACTTGTCATAGTAACATTTAATGTAACTAATATTTATATACTCTACAACATAATGTTTTGAGTAGCATTTTTATATAAACAGTCAAAATAAAACACTTACTAAAAAAAGATAACATTGTTAACAGGTCATGTTAAAATTAACCCATATCAGAGAACTGTCAACATGAAAGTGTTAAAATTATTGAAATATTAACTTTAAATTAATCTCAGAAGATATTGATCTCAGGAGGAGACAGGAGAACAGAGTTTGGCTGACAAAAACATTTGGGTTTCATTGTTGTAAAATGTGATTAACATTTGAAAATCTTATTCAAAAGTGTTTAACAGATTTTCAAATGTTAAACATGATTCCTATGTATATCATGTATGTTGCACTATCCGTACTTTCTTCTTTGAAGCTCCTGTCGCCAAGTCAAATTCCTTGTGTGTGTAAACATACTTGGTAATAAAGCTCTTTCTGACTTCTGAACACAACACTAGGATCATGAAATTGTGGATGTTTTCACACACCATTTTTAAACATATGACATGAAAGAGATTGTTTTTCAGTGCAACATATGGTCAAAGAACAGACACAATGTATGATTATATATGATATAATATTATTAGTAGTTCTTTCTCAGATTGTTTAAACTGTTAAGCAATGCTCTGTATTTGACTGTTAACTAAATACAATTAAGGAAAACATTTGTAGGTCCATTTTAAAGGGACAATTCATTCAAAAATCTCATCTCACTCTCATTTGTTTTAATGCTGTATGACTCATTCTTCTGCAGAATATACTTTGAAAAATGTGAGTAAATGATGACAGAGTTTTCATTTTTGGGTGGATGTATACCTTTATATTATAATCTATTATAGGCTACTTGGAGATTGGTGATTCCCAAACAGGTGTATGTGAAAAGATTTTTATTTTTATTTTTACTTAAAATAAAATAATAATAGAAGAAAATATGTGACAGATAGAAGTAAACGTGCATTTACCTGTGTGACTTTAATTATAATTTACATGATACATGATATAATATGAGAAAAAGGAATATTTGTAGTTTGGTGTTGATAAAGATACTGATGGGGCTGTGGAGGCTGGGAAATACTGGCTATTAAAAATAAAAAAAGAAGAATATGATGAAAGAAAGAAAGAATGACACAGGATACTCACACCAGACTAGCTTATATACATTTTATTAGGCCACAGATACATTTGTTTCAGGCATTGTTGTAGCTACACACTGCAGTACTAGTCACCAATGACAACTAGGTAGGCTAATCTATTCAAAACAATAAAGTCCCACAAATGAAATATATAAAAGCTACACATCAAAAAGAAAAAAAACGACGACGACAACAACAACAAAAAAAACTATATTAGCCTAGGTTAGCATAAGTTATTCACTTATTGTTTGTTTTGCTGTGTTCCTGTAATCAATCAGGCAAAACAGCTTATAGACGATGTATCATATTATTACACAAACTATGCATTGTTTTGACACTCTTGCAGTTAATGCTTTAATGCTGAACATTGATACTTCATTACCTTTTCGAAATAATCTATTAAAAACGTAACAATTTGAGGAGCATGCACCAATATTTTCAGTTCCATTCGTTTGCGCGTTGTTTCAAGGACACGCCCACAACAGGAGAACTAATGACTATTCACGTAAACTCCACCCACTGGAACAGTTTTTCACAGGAACCGAATATTACACAACACCGGTTAGTCGACGCGAGCAAAATGAAGACAAGGATTTTTTTTAAAAATGGAATAGTCGAATAAAATCGACGAATCGCGACAGCCCTAAAGAAAATGACTGGATTTCGCCGAACAATGGTAAATGTGACCACACCTTAACTGGTTAGTCTGCTAGCTTAGCATGCTATAAACTAATACACTACCACTATGGATTTGATTTAATTGTTGTTTGTAGTTACTATAGGCTTTTTTGATTTCCTAAGAGAAGATATTGCTGTAGCCTGAGGTGTGTTTGAAACCGCATTACAAATGGCTTTCTCTTAGGCTCCTTGAAGGATAGCATTTTGCTGTTGTTTAAAATCTTACTAGTTATCTATGTGTGCTATAGCCCCATCATGGTGTTATTATGAACCAGTGATATTTTGCAAAGATCTACATCTTTTTTACATAGCAAAGAAGACAAAGCATCTGTATCTACACCCTTTCCAATTATCATCAGCAAATGCTTTTGGCTTGGAAACTTATTTATAAGCATAATTTCTCACCACACAACTTTTTTATTTGGAACAACTGTAATATTTTACATAAGAGGAAATCCTTGTTTTTAGAAAATTGGTTCAGTAATGGACTGTTGTTAGTGAACCAATTGTTTGACAATGATGGCAATTTGTTTAATTATTCTGATTTTATTTTAAGATTTCATTTTCCTGTTTCTAGAAAAGAATTTAATACAGTTTGAAAGGCCATCTCTTTGGAAATTTGTATGCTCTTTAGAAATAATAACAGTGGCTCATTGATTTCTGTTTGTCCTCCCACTCCTGAATCCACTGTGGTTGATTTCTGTTTGTTTCTCTGTTAAAAAATCAATCACAAAATTAGAGTCTTTATTTTTTGGACCTTGTTACTTCTATTTCTTCCTCCATTTCTTATTGGAACAACCTTTTTGATATTAAGTGGGCATATGTTTGGTCACTTCCTCAGAAATTTTTTCTTAACAAATAAAGTTAAAGAAAATATCTTATCGTAATTCTACAGGTTTTATCCTGTCAAGCAGTTTTTACAGAAATTTAAAGTGACATTGATATATCTTGTTCTTTCTGTGAATTTTCTTCTGAAAATGTAGCTCATTTATTTTGGGAGTGTCCTTTTGTTCAATCTTTTTTGGAATAATGTTGTACTCTGATTGTCCAAAATATTTTTTATGATTTCTCTTTGTGCTATAAACACATTCTTTTTGGGTTTTATGTTAAAGATAAGAATCTATTTAATGCATTTTTTTGTATAAACCTTCTGTTATTTATTGGAAAGTTTATGTCCATAAATGTAAATATATAAATGTAAACCCACTTTAACATCTTCAAACAAGAACTGAAATTGTATTTAAATACAATATCAATGTCTATTAACAAGAAAGCTTTAAAAAACTTCTAAATTTGTACTAAATTTAAGATTGTCCCTTAATATATTTTGACATCTTTATTCGTATGTCCTCTATCTCTATTTTTTTCCCTCTTTTTTCTGCCAAACTTAAAGAACTTACATTTATTTTTCTGCTATCTATTAATCCATATTGAAAGGTATTTTGTTCATTTTGTACACACTGTTCTTTTATGTTTGTTTTCTAGTATACTGTATTCTTTATTATTGCAATAAAAAAAAAAAAAAAAAAAAAAAAAAAATCTGTATCTACACCCTGTATTTATGGCTGAATCTGTGTGCTAATTCACAATATCACACACTTTAGATCCCAAGCCCTAACCCCCTTACACATAAAAAGCGAAATAAAAAGAAGAGAATTGACCAAATAACATAATTGTCTCTACCAGCTGTGCTATTTTACCACCAGTATAAATTCTTGTGCATTTTTTTGCATGATTGCAATAGACTGATATCTATTGCTACAAACTGCTGCCTCTAAAATCTGATCTTAATTTGTTGTGCTGTTAGTCCATGAAGTACACAGTACAATCAGTGCAGACGCAATACCATGCCTCCCTTCCCCCACGTCACACACACATACACACACGCATTATAGACGTAAGTGACTGTGATGTTAATTCCTATCCTATGCTGAGAGCACTGCTCTACTGCTGTCATGACATCATACAGAGACCCTATAGAGAGAGAGAGAGGGGTAGACGTGTAATGTGTGGTATGATGAGTCACCGTTTTCTTAATGCTCAGTGAGGCACACGGCTGGCATATCTCGCTCAAATGTGCACATACATACACACTCATGCTGAACCTGTGTGATTTGGGACATTCATGGCCACAGGGATGTTTGTGTGTTTACGTCTGATTAGTTCGGATTGCCGATTAGGCTGTGATGTCAAATGTACAGGGAAGATAGAGATGGAAGATGGGAAAGAGCGAAAGGATTGAATCGAGACAGAAGGGCAGTTATTTCAGTATTCTGAATCTTGTCACTTGTGATAGAAAGTGTGATGTGGGTGGCATTGTGTGTGTGTGTGTGTGTGTGTGTGTGTCACAGTTTAAACAGGGTTTCTGGTCCAAGTGTTGCTTTTTCTGCACCCTCCCACATGCCGCTTCTTTGGCCATGTTTGGCGAACAGCGGCCTCCTATGACAGGGCAAACACCCACACAAACAGACACACATAAACAAGGAGCAGCCCAACTGAACAGTTGTTTAACAAGAATCTATACTGAGCTCTCTCTCTTTCTCTCTCTCCTTCTATCATTTATGTATGTGTGTATGTATCTATCTGTCTGTCTTTCTATATATCTATCGTGCTAGCTGGCGTTCCATATATCTATCGTTCTGTCAATCAGTCTGTCATTCTATCATTTTATCTTTCTGTTGTTCTGTTTATCGTTTTATTGACTAATATCTATATCTATCTGTGTTGCTGTTTATCGTTCTGTATGTTGTAATATCTATTATTCTATCAGTCTCTCTGTCGTTCAGCCTATGTGTCAGTCTGTCATTTTCTTTGTCGTTCTGTCTATCATTCGTATCATATTGATCTGTCTGTCATTTTATCTGCTTAAATACTTTTAGGGGTTCAAAATTCTAGTAGTCTGTTAGTGATGTTTGCCTTAGGAGAACTGGCTTAAAATTCCCTTTCGCTAACACATCCGGACATTTATTCTGTATTATTAAATATTTGAAGTCACTTTCATAGAATTGCTCTGTGTGCTCAGATCTTATTGTTCCCATCAGATGTACTTTCACCCGTACACCGACACACCAAAAGAACACAGGAGTCTTCCTGTTAGTCTCTGCTGGCCTTTTACTCTATTACACAGTTGCTGCAGAACCATACATTTTTAATGCACTTCCCAAAGTTGCACACTGTGCTCAATGAGTATGTGTGTGTGTTTGAACAAAAGCTCATCTCACCCATGTGCCCTCTGTATTGAAGAGTTAATGGTGCAGGTGAGTGTGAAAGATTTGGTAGTAAATACTGCTTTTATAAACATTGTAAAATCAGTGTGAGCAAAATTGTTTCTTGCTGTTTGTGAAGGATACCGTGTCAGCTTCCTTTAACAGAGAATTTTGTAACGCTAAGATATTTACATCATGTCAAGGTGATTTAAAAAAATAAATGAATAAATAAAGTGGTGTTCAGATATCTGGGACTGCAAGTAAAAATGCTTTAGATCTGCATTTTTCTAATTAAAAATGTATTTGGTGTTTGTGTAAAACCTGATGATCATGATATCTGACATCATTTGAGAATGTTACATATAGCATCTTAAGCTTCAATAAAAGACTGTCTGTACAAAGGAGTTCACAAACGTCATAAATGATTTGATTAGTTGCCTAGAAATAGTACATTCATTTTCAATATTAATGCACATTATGTAATGATGTTTCTTTTTTTCTTCATTTTATTTTCCTGCAACTTTCTGTTTATTTCTAGGTTAAAATTAGATTTTGAATCACAGCTTTTCAAAATAGTCCCAGACGTTTGGACTGCACCATATGTCTGTGCAAGTCTTTGTTCACTGTGCCACTGTTTATTAGATGTTTTTTTTTAGTTGTTTTTTTTTTTTTTTTTTTTTTTTTTTTTTTTGGACTTTAACAGAGGTAGATGCATTCCTGAATCATTTAAAAAGATTTTAGATTCCCTCTTTCTGATTCTAACTCTGTATCCTGTGGGTATAGTAAACAGCTGTGTTTTGTATCTCCAATCAAACTGTCACACTGAGGTTTATGAACCAAGCCTGGAGGAGCTTTGGGAAGGCAGAGCATTGAAGGGGTGTGGTGGTGCTTTTAAAGCCGGCAGACACATTGCTCTGGAGAACAGAGACTGTGTGTGTGTGTGTGTGTGTGTGTCTCCAATGTCTTAGAGTCAAAAAGCTGATATCCTTGGAGGACATGCATTGAGGACGAAGGTCAGAACATAAACAGGGGGTATGCTACACATGTATTCAAGAGAACAGAATGAATGTATTGCAGGAGGAAGTGACAGCATGCAACGAAGAGAGAGATAATGAGAGAGAAAAGAGAAGAGAATTAGAAGCAGAGGAGGCTGGTGGGGGTTGTGCACCCATATCTCTCTTCTTCTCTCATTCTCTAGCCCATCAGCTTTAGCTCAGGGCTCTTGTGACATCGTACACAACAGCATTTACATAATACTCACATCCACGCAGACTGGGATATCAGAAAGGGAGATTGGAAGGTTTTCATTGATGCCAAAGCTGGATCCAGTCAGTCAGATGGGGACAGAATTCAGACAGTATGACTGTTCAGGATTCAACATGTACAATCAGGGCTCAACAATAAGGATGGCCCGCTGGCCTGTGGCCAGTGCTAGAGTGTTTCAGGACAGTTGGTGGAATAATCACTTGCCCTTTCAGGCCATTGCTGCATTATTTTATATTTATTGGTGTTGTATATCCATTCTTATGCCTTGTAAGCATAGGCGTTTGGTTTTCTGTGATATATTCTGCATTGCTGTTGCAAAGTCCCCTTATTTAATAATATTATCTAACAGATGAGCTTTTGAAGAGGTTGCAAAGATGACTTGTGATAATCTTGGAAGCATCAGAAAGAATGTGTTGAAAGCCACAAACCAATCGATAATGTTTTGCATAATTTGCCACAGTTTTTCATAACAAGTGGCATTACATTATTGCTGTAGTTTATAATTTATGGAGAGATATGTTAGTTTTATCATTTGGAGCTTGTTTCAGATTTTCTGTTTCTTTTCAAAACATCTTTTGAACAAAAATTGTTTAAAGAAAACTGAAAAGTATTAATATTTCTAACAAATGAAAAAAAATCATTGTAAAAAAATGAAGTTTGATTATTCTTTGGTGCTCATACTTTTGGAAGCCAGTAAAATTATTGCAGCAGAAAAAATCCTTATTGTTGAGAAATCTGTCTACTAGATACAAAGTCCCTTTCAGGGAAAGGCAGTTCACTTGACGGCCATATTTAGGATGCCTAACAGCTATTTCGGGCATGCAAGACCAACTTGTGTTTTTAAATGGGGAAATACTGAAATCTCAAAAACTGCAAGCCACGTTCACATTTAAATAACACATTTCGAATCAGCAATAGAATGAGCTGTCTCATAAATGTTGTTTCTTATGCTCCAATAGCATTGTTTGCAAAGGTTTTCTATGTAAAACAGAGCTTTGAACACCAGCTGCAGTGATGCAATGACTTTACCAAATGGTGATTGGCTCCTTTATTTAGAAGGCGGTACTTGCATTACTAGAGCTCAGATCGTTTGATATGTATTGAGTTATTTATGCATTTTTTGACCTAAATCACAGCAGCGTCCATCTATGAGGAATGTACACTGTCAAACATATACAACTATTAGCCAATCATAACGATTGGCGTTTACTTCAAAGTCTACAATACTCCACGCCTATTCAGACGGAGTGTTCTGATGTTTTTTGATGTAAAAATCCTAATAATATTATAAGTGGACCTCAGAGAACAGTACAAAATAAAAAAACAAAGGCAGTTCATGACCTCTTTAATGTTACCTAGCTGGCTTACATAGATGAGGTAGATTGTAGAAATTGAAAGTTTGAAAGTGAAAGTTTTGAAAGAAGCACCAGTTAGAATGGTCTTAAAACTAAACTAATCAGTGTCTTCTTCCCTATCTGTCTTTGTCTGCTACGTATATAAACTGCATAGTGTTACTCCTCTTCTCATTTTCCCATCCTCATCTCATCCATCTCCATTAGTCCTTCACGTGGTGTGCGTATGAGGTGTTAGAGGGCCGCCGGTGTGGACTGATGGAGATGGTAATGATATTATACACAGCGGTGTCCATATGTTCCGCCCCACGTACGCTCTGATGCAGACACGCCGTCTAATGCGATATGGCAGGAGGACGAGCGCAGTAAAGGTCAAGACAATCGGGAGACTGTCACTCACGGTAATTTGCGTTGGCTGAAATGCCATATAAGTGGTGTGCAAGGGTATCATCAGGTGGCACTGAGTCTGAGCGTGTGTTTTTGGAGGTGTTTGGTGCTAAAAACAACCGTTTAACCGTGGAAATATTCCTGTCCCACTGGGACACATCTCGTATCTGGGAGCGATACAGTCATGTCCTTGAAATACGCACTTAACCCCTGTCTGCTGCAGGCGAGACGTAGTAGATCTCAGGGGAGGATTGTTGGATTCATGCAGCCTTTGGCTATGTCGAACTGTTCTTTTCCAGAAGCATAAAACTCATTTTGTTTTCTCTTTCTGGTTTATTTTGTTGCTAATGGGGTGCAGTTGAAGAGATCACAGCTGGAGGAGATTATAAAAATGCAAAAAAAAAAAAAAAAAAAAAAAGGTGGTGTATGTTTAACAAAATTTAACCAACAACCAGCAGCTTATCGGCAGATTGTTTACAGCAGTACAGCTGGTTGTGTTTTTTAATTTAGTTTGTCTTTTTTTTTTAAAGCTTAATTGAAGAGTTCAACCCATTAATGAAATCTTTCACTCACCATCAAGACATTCCAAACCAGTACAATTTGTTTTCCACTGGGTAACACAAAAAAGGTATTTATAACACAATGTGAAAGTTGTTTTTATCTATACAATGAAAGTGAATGGTGATCACTGCTGTCAAGCAAGATTTTCAATGAATCAATTTCAGTCTGTTCCTCAAACAAACTATCAGATGGCTTAGATTCGGAATGTAGTGCATGCAAGTCATTTAGTGATGCTTTTGTTGTCCTTTTTGGAGCTTAATAGCCTTTGGTCCCCATCCACTTTAATTATATGGAACAGAGCAGCATAGACATTCTGCTAAGCATCTCCTTTTTATTGCACACAAGAAAGTTAGTCATACAGGATCAGAATGACATGAGGGTGAGTAAAGAATGACAGAATTGTAATTTATCCCTTTAATATAAACCAAAAGGAATAAAGGAACATTAGTAGTTCAGAGGGAAGAGAACAGGATAAAGGAAAGAACAGATAGTGCAGCAAGTTGGCATTTCTTAGATTGTGTTGAAGGATGTTTCTTGTCCAGGCAGCATGCTGACTCATGGGCAGAGGGAAGAGCTGAGTAGTGCTGCTGGCTTCACACAGAGGCTTTGTCCTTGATGGAATTCTCTAGAATCTGGAAGAGGCTGAGGTATTATGGGTCAGTGCACAAGCTCGCTAATGTTCTGGCTTTTGATTCGCCCTCGGGCTCGTTGAGAGGGGTCAGCAACAATTTGTAAGCACTCAAAAGTGACATGACTTCTTTTTTTTTTTCTCTCTTTCTCTGTCTTGCTCTTTCACTTTCACGTTTCAATGCTTGTATTTTTTTATTCACATTCATACTTTGTTTTAATTTCCTGTCTTCACCAACGGATGGAGTTGGTTGGATTAACGTGGCCTGCTTCCCACAGACAACTCTTCAACTTATTCACATGTTGTTATTGCTAATTTAAGAGCGGCTAATCATTTTCTCCTATGCCAAATTTGAAAAACAAAGAGGCAAATTCAAAGCTCGCTTAAATCCTCAGTGGCCGGAACAGAATGTTTTTCCCTTCCAACACTTAAGGACATTCTGTTCTTATACCTGCTTCTTCTGTTATCGTTTCTTCATTTATTCTCTTCCCTCTTTCTCCCTCTCATTTACCCCCTCCCTCCATCACTGTTTCCATCTATCTCTTCCATCTCCTCATTTGTCTCTCTCTCTGTCTTTCATACTCACCTTCTCTTCTTTTCTCCCCTCCTTCTTTTCCATCCGTTTAATGGCTGGCTTATCGGCACTATGCCCTGGGAATTGCTCCAGTGTTGGAATTCTTGACTGTGTGTGTGCTATATGGTGTCCTTGGACAGATAAGATAGTGAAAGAGCAGTTGATTTTGCTGTAGCGTTAGAAGGAAACACAGGGGAAAACGCATAGTAAAGTCTCTCAATGGGAGTTGGCTCTCCATTTGTTAAATTAAAAGCTAAATATTACCCATCTTTATTGCGAGTGCATTGCGCCATAACCTTGTTGAAGTCAGAGTAGATCGTCCTGCCAAAAATCATGAGCTTTTGTCTGTGTGGACATGTCAGTGTTGGGGAGAATCTTACCAAAGCAACACTTCTAACCGCATTTTTAGTAGCATGACAGTGTTTTTTCTAGTAACCAGTTGCTTTTTCCAACAAGTAGTGGTGTTTTTTAATGCCATTTTGTGTAGGCAGCTTTACTGTTGAGCGTCCATATTCTCTTAAATTATCATCTCTAGAGTAGAGTTAGAAAATCTGATTCATTCGAGTAAATCAGGTCATTCATTTCAGGCTGCTGTTCATTACTGTTTTTTTTTAAGGTATAGTATTAGCCTAATTTATCTTTTCAAATTTTGTGCTGTAGTTAAGATTAATTCATTCAAAAACCCAGATAAAATGGCTTCATTATAAATTATTTAGCTTTAAAAATGTACTTTAGGAACTTTAAATATACACACTCACACACACACATGAAATGATGAAATTTTGAATATTACCATTGACTAGTTTTATTATTTAAAGTAGTTTTTAAAATATTGAACTCTTTTTTAGCTTTAATGTACTGCATAACATATATCTTGAACAGTGAATGACATTTGAGGTGTGTAATATATTAGCACATCTCAATATCCTCTACTTATAATCCTCTTTCCACTCCTCCTTACATTAAGTGCAAATGAGCTTATGTATGTTTCATTTCTGCCTTTTCTTTGAAAACCTGACAGAAGTGTTCTGGACTAATGCATTACGGTCGCTAGTCTAGTCTTCCCTCATTGGGCCACGCATTTTAATAGGACACCTTGTATCAAAACATTTATTCAACAGCCATAATGTTTTGTGTGAATTTGAGACTTCTCATAGGGTATCAGACACAGCATCATAAGCAGTTCACAGTCTCACCGAATGTTTAAATGTTGATTGATTTGATGTTTATAGTGTCTTTTGTTGCTCCCCATGGGTAGCAATATCCTGTTTCATTCACAATACCCAGTGTGCTTCTCTCTCTTTCAAACATCGATTATGTCTTCATCTATTCATCTTAAACACAAAGCACATTTGATAGGAGAGATACAGTCAAAAGACATTTTACAGACTCATATGAATGAGATGAAGCACTTTGAGCTGTATCAATGTCCTATAGCAAGCTGTATAACCTAGTTTTGAGATTTGCATTGGGGCATTATCTTTGCAAATGGTAGTTAATATGATTTGTTGAAAAAAAAAATGATAGAGACTTTAATTAACTGATTCAGCTTATATAACTCATTGGCAAACAACTAAGAAGGTTTCACTTTCAAATTTTGGAAAGCCCTTAAGAAAGTTTAAAGAGTGTCCTGCTTCTACTTTGCACTATATATTTTCTCTTTTGGCCTCTGGCAACAAAAGAATCTACTAGCTTTTCATTTCCCCTTTCCCTCTCTTCGCTGTTCTCTTGCCTTTGCAGCTTCTTAGCTCTTGTATTTGTGTGTGTGTGTGTGTGTGTGTGTGTGTGTGTGTGTGTTTTAGAGGGTCTACATCATCCTCTGTGAGTGGTGAACACTAGATCTAAATTTAGCTTGAAGAACAGGGTCATTAATACTCTCTGGCCAATCTCCAGGAATCAATCACACCCACCTACAGGGAGAGAGGCTTTTAATGATGCACACAGCACTTTCTTTCATTTGTGAGTCCTCCTGTATACTTCTTACTGTTTAAATGTCTCTTCATGAGATGATCACATCAACAAAAATAGCTGTCTGTCTGTCGTATGTGTCTGTCTCTCTGTATGTTGGTTTATGTCTATCAGTCCATATGTCTGTAGTTCTGTCTTTCGTCTGTCTGTCCATTTATGTGTCTGTCCATCTGTTGTCATTCTATCTAACGTTCTGTCTGTTTGTCGTTTGCATAGACACAGGAATGTGCGATTTACAGTTGTGCTGGTCTCTTGGTCAGTTTATTTTTGCCACACAGTGTGCATCTTTTTCAGCAGTGTTGAAATGTTATGTGAAAATCATGGCTGTAAAGCGCAAGCTATCGTGCTTGATTCAACACATAAAAGCTGCTAAGATATAACATGGAAGGAAGCCAAGACTGTGGAGAAAAAAATGTCCCCGTATGCAAATTTCCCAAGACAGGGCAGTGCTGGAAAAACAGCGAAACATTAGTAAGTGTATTAAAATGAATCATCCCCGGTTGCATGTTAGCTGATTACAGTGGTGCTGAGTATAGGATGTTTTAATAGAGCACGCTGCGTGTCAAGTGTATCTGCAGAGTGGCTTGTTTGAGAGCGTATGTGCACTGAAGCATGCTCAAGGTGAAGGCAGTTTGTTGCAGCGACAGCCACAGTGCTTGCAACTTTAATTGTTTGGGTCCCCAATAAATCAAATGTGCCTCTGGAGTTTATTTATTTAGAAAGCGTATTAGACAAATTAATCATTCCCAGGAGCTTGGGAGAGAAAGAGAGAGTATGCTTGTGTTTCACACACACAGTTGGTAGCATCACTGGAGCTCACTGTAACATGTTAGCTGTCTGTGTGCATATTCATGTGCTTGTGTGTTGTCTTGTCTCTCTTAGGCTAAAACATGACTGGACATTCCTGACGTCAGAGCAGAATAAACGTCACTTTTGACCCCGTAGGCGGCTTTCTTTTTTTTTCCCTGCTTTTTTCCTCTGTCCCTCCTTTAGCCTACTTTTGACTGACTTAATGTCTTTGATATAGCCACACAGACATTAGCTCTGTTCCAAAACCTAGTAAGCTGCCTTCTAAGATAGCATTCTCATAGAAATGAAAAATGAGGCTCGTTTCACAATTGATTTGAATGGATTTTGAGGTTAGCATGTTGGTAAGATAAACACAAAGAGATTAATTTTTAATTACCCTGAACTGTTTTTATCAATACTTTTTAGTTTCGAGTGAAAAATAAGTTACTAATCAATGTTTATCTAACCTCATCTGCCGTTTTTGCTAAGCATTATGAAAGATACCAGTGTGCAAAGCCTTTTGAATTTGGTCAAAGCGAGATGTTTTAGAAGGTGGTATAATCTATTGGAACTGCTTTTGATGCCTTAACATTCTGCCTCTGTAGGCAGCTTACTAGGTTTTGGAACAGAGCCATAATTAATACATTAAATGCATGGTTACTGTGTAGTAATGGATGGCAACATCTTAGACTGCTCATTGCTGTTTGTGAAAAGATTTAATGGGTGATTTCTTTATAGCCATGAACAGCCCACTGGATTTTATTGCGTGTGGGCATAGAGTCAGCAGTGTTTTTCTCTTCCCAGCATTCCCTTTCACGCTTTCTCTACTGCTTTACCCTCTTGTCAACATATTTGTGATGTCAGGGAGTTTTGGGATTTTTTCAGATCTGTGCTGCCATTTATGCAGGGATGATCTCTCTCATTAGTATTTTGTATGTCTTTTTTCTTTATTGTTTGACCCATACCGATTGCCCCTGTCCTCACCATATCAGCCGACCACTGTGTGTGTGTTTCCTCAGTACAAAGCGGATGGCTACAGGTGATTGGAGGATGTATGAGGATTCAAGGCGTGTCCTTATCGACATGCACAATTTCCTCCGGTAACTTCCATCCCTGTCACTTCAAAGTGCCTGTGATGGATAGACGGGATGAGCCACTGAATGACTGTACTGGCTTCCTCTAGGTGATGAATGAAGGCTGCTCTGTCTGCACTCAGTGCAACTATAAAATGCAGCTAAAAAAGTGACATTCCAGTATATTGATTATGGATATGTGATATTTATAATTCACATTTCTCTCATAATACTCTCATACAAACATCAGACATATATCTGCATTCATAATCCTCCTGCGTGTAAGACACCATTACACGTTTTTTTTTTATGCATGCTTGTTTATTGCTGTTTGCATCTTGTCTCTGTGCCAGAAGTTTGAGCTCTAGTGATCACTCTTTTAATCTGTTTTAATTGTTCTTCCCTCCCTCTTTCCACCACCCTGATTGCATACGCATATACGCATCTTGCTCTCTCCTCCCTTCATTTTTCTTTCTCGCTCTCCGTGCTGTGGAAATATGAGTGTGTGCAGATCCTAGTAGAGGTTATCATCAAATTATATCTCTACAGCACAAACACAGACACACATTCACACACCACGTGCCAGGCGTCCAATGAGCCTGCTGAGAAATTACAGTCTTCACCAACTATTTGCCATTTAATTAAAATAACTTTTTTGAAGTCCTTAATATTAACTTGATGAGTCTTTTATGAAAGTAGAGGATGCTTGAATATACATGAGGCATGCCTTTATGTGATCCAGGTTTTTATTATTAATGATTTATGATGTTAATGGTTCCTTTTTTAACAAGCAACAGTAATTTTTTAGAATTCGCAGTCAAATGATACAAAAAAAAGACATGATAACATACTTATATAATTAGGCTGTATATTATTGTTGTTGTTATTACTATTATATACATTATTTATATAAATATGTAATAATATACTTTTATCAATATATATTTTCATATTTAGCCACAGGTGTGGTATTAGTATTAGTACACTTTATTTGGGTTCTAGTAAATCGGGACCTTTGACTTTTTGACAGTCGTTTCAGACTCTTCAGACAGGGAGAGCCTGTCTGTGACAATGGAAAATGTTGTCAAAACAACAGTAATGTTTATAAAGTGAGCTGTTGTGTTTTATTACCGGCTTTCATAGAGCAGATTTGACAGTGACTGACAGACTTCATTGCTAGCAGCCGTGCCAGAGAGATTGGCAGAGGTAATTAACTTGTATGTCCACAGAGGGTGAACAATGACTGACATGCATTTACTGGAACAGTGCCTTTAATTTAAAAAAATTATGATAAAATGTTGAAAAAATAAGAGGCATGTTCAAACTTTGACCCAAAAGTGTCCTGATCTTGTTAGCCTTGATTTCCCGAATCACTCCTTGACTCAGAACCTTTTCAGATTCGGCCGACCTGGTGTGGAGTGTTACTGTCAGCACGAGACCGGAGCAGCCGTCATCCAGCTACAGTTTCTCATAAATGAAGTGAGTGTTTCATGTTTTTTTCCCCCTCTTTCTGGGTCCTGCTCAACCTTATGCTAAGAGCCTATTCCCATGGAGCTCCAAGAGGCAGTTTAAATAATCCAAGATGAAGCCTCAAGAGGCTTAGATGATCCCTTAACCCATAGCCTTTGCTGCCACAAACCCTCTTGTCCTCCAGAGTGGGCCTGGAGGGATCCTACAGAGGAAGCTGATATTACCATTTCCTCCCCAGAGTGTTGCCCACACTCAAGACCACAGGGATCTCTTACACTAAGCCGCCTTGTAGATTGTGCTCCTTAAAGTCAAAACGATTAGTTCACTCTACGTTCACGGGAATATTTGGCTATTTATAGAGACTTTTCTTCTTGAGTTAATTTTAAGTGCATCTTGACTTGTTTTGAATGTTGATTTTTGGTTGGTTGAAGATAGAACATTAGTGCACTAAAATTTCATTTTAATCAACATATTTCTATTGTGCAGTATAAAAAAGATTTTAGATATTAGAAAATAAGGAATAAATTGATTTTAATGGACTAAAAATTGTACGTGTATGCTTTTATATATATTTAGTGAGGTTTATTACTATAAAAGTGAAAAATAAAATATTCTGATGAAACAAGGCAAACTAAAAAAAAGTATATAAAATAAACATCTTGAAATTAGTTGGTCATTTTGAAAAGACTTCTCAGCAGTCATCAGCAAGTTATTTTTGACATGAACATGGTATTTTTTTGTACTTCTATTTTAAGACCACTTGGATGGCAGATGCTTTTATCCAAAGTGACTTGAAAGTGCATTCAAAATGTGCTTTTTTTCTGTATTTGCATTCCCTGGGAATCAAACCATGACCTCTGCGTTAGTAGTACCATAATCTATTAGTAGCATCCTGTGAAATAATAATAGAACTACATTCAAGATGATTGCTTGACATTAGACCTTAAAAATCTGTTTGGGAAATTCCAAAATGTAGTCATGTTAAAAGTTAAAGCAGCCATATAAAACATATAAAATTACCATTAGTTTGTTTTATTTATTTTAGCTATTTGATATAAAAAAAGTGAATTAAATTATTTATTCTCTTACTTTCTTATTAATCTTATTGATCTTATTTATCTTTCTGATCAAATTAATGTAACTGTAAATTTTCTTATATTTAAAAAAGTTGAAATATGCTTTTTTTTTAATTTGGAATGATTTTGTAAATAATATGTGCAGATGTATTTAGACTTAGTGTAAGAATGTTTTACAAATACAGTGATTAAAATACTGTTTTTGTT